>CAJHNH020008335.1:367958-375458 GCA_905116865.2 Candidula unifasciata | reverse complement strand
GAAGAAGAAGAAGAGAAGAAGAAGAAGAAGAAGAAGAAGAAGAGAAGAAGAAAAAGAACAAGAAAATGAATAAGAAGAAGGAGGAGGAGAAGGAGGAGGAGAAACGTAGAATATCGTTATGTGCAGAATTACATATATATCCTAGCAACCTGTTTTATCAACTGCATAAAGTATATCTCTCCATTTGAAAATATTTGCGAACTGGGATAGTGAGAAAGAAGGATACCCACAGTGCATCATTAAAAGCAAACTCACCTATTTCTACACTCAGGCGGCGAACAAACAAACAAAAGAAAAGACAGAAAGAAGATACATTATACTGCAACATCTTGTAAGATAAATGTCAATAGAGACAGAAGTAATCAGCGAATTGACGCCATTAGCATTAATCTATCCTGGTGTGGAAAGATATCGCATACAGCACACACAACTGTTCGTTATAGCACAGAAACGTATCAGATGATATATTTGACAACCGCTTGTCTTAGCGTGAAACGACATCAGATGATTTCCTCGACAACCGTTTGTCATAGACTGTAAAGATTTTGAATAATATCATAGACAGCTGTTTATCGTAGCAAGGAAACATACCAGATGTTATCACTGACAGACGTTTGTCATAGCATGTAAAGGCATCCGATTCTCTCATTAACAGTTGTCTATCGTAGCATAGAAAAATTTAAGATGATATCCAAAACAGCCGTTTGTCATAGAATGGATAGATATAAAATAATGTCATTGAAAGCCGTTTGTCATAGCATGGAAAGATATCAGATAATATCATTGAAAACCGTTTGTCAAAGCATAAAAATGTATCAGACGAACATATCATTGACACTCTTTGCCATAGCCTAGACCTATATCAGATACGTAACTGACAGTATGGAGATTTATCAGATAATATCATTAACATCTGTTCATCATAACATGACAAGATATCAGAGAACATCATTGACAGCTGTTTATCATAACATGGAAAGATGTCAGAGAACATCATTGACAGCTGTTTATCATAACATGAAAAGATATAAGAGAACATCATTGACAGCTGTTTATCATAACATGAAAAGATATCAGAGAACATCATTGACAGCTGTTTATCATAACATGGAAAGATGTCAGATACCAAAACTGACAGCTGTTTATCAGAGCGTGGAACGAAGTCATACAATATCAATCATTGATTCGTTTGTCACAGCATGGAAGGTTATCAGATAATATTATTGTCACTGACAGCCCCTTGTCATAGCCAGAAAAGGTATGAGATAATTTCTTTGTCATTAACAGCCGTTTGTGTGTACACAAGACCAGATGTTGCACGGACGCATTTTTACCTGGGTCTCGACAATGGATAATGATGCTGGTTATGCTACGTTTCCAGAGCATAAACTGAAAGCAAACTTTGCCATGTTTTCCCAGTCTGACAACGCTGATCTGACGGTCTTGTTAGATAACCCTAGCCCTGGTTTCTAACAAATAGTTTCAGAAACGCAGCGGGAGTTATTGAACTCCAAAGCTCTCTAGAAAAAAAAAAGAAATAAAAATGACTCTTTTCTCTCCGTCTTTCTTTGCCATCAGACGTTTCATCTGGGACATAGGTCTGCCCGTGGTCATTATTTAGAATGGGATGCTACATGTCTGTCTTATGCTTGTTAATTTCAAAGCTGTCATCAAATCATCTCTCCCTTCCTTTATTGGAAGTTAATATTCGCAATCAGCTTTGTCTTCACGCGATAAATGGGCACACCACATTGCTTCTTCTTGCAGATCAAAATGTATACTTTCAAGTGTGCTAACTGTAAACACGTAACCTAACTCATCAATTTTTAGAAGGCAAAAAAATATGTGAACTGGCCAGTTTGCGACATGCAATTCTGAATAATGATTTGAATCACCGGCGTTGGCATTTGACGCATTGCTTCTTCCATGCTATTTATTAAAAACAAACGGACGCCTGGAATTAACAAGAGAACAAAACCAAGTTCACGATACGTCTTTAAAAAAAAGATACATTGATGGAAAATCTCAAGAACACAGGAAATAATTAAATTTACACAGACAATAAATAATCATAAAATGTTCAAAGGTGATTCAGTAAATAGACTGTAAACTGACATGTGGGTGCCGTGGTGGTGAAGGGGTTAGATGCCCGTCTGCGAATCTAAAGGTTGTGGGTTCAGAAATGAAGTCGGCTCGCAGATGGGCTTAGCCTTACATGGGTACGAGGTGTATTCCTGGAAAACCGATTTTCGAAGTGTGTCGCCATTTTAAATACCTGTGTGCGCGTGCGCCACTTTCCACACATGTGTACATTAATATATTGGAAGTCAGTTTACTCATACAATATCCTCACATCGATATCAATTGCCCTCTGTCGCTATTAACAAAATCAAATCATTGGAAGCATTACTTTTCAACCCATCCTCGTATATATTCATTTATACTGTTCTTGTGTACCCGTTCTCCTACTACATGGGTGTCGCCGTGGCGGAGCGGCTAGACGCTAGCTAGGGTTCACTCCCTGGCGGAGCCGGACTTTTTTTCTTTTCAAAAATAACCTTGGCTCTCAGGTTGACCCAGCCTTGAGTGGGTATTGGGTGCAGTCCCGAGAAGTAAAGGCCACCGGTGTGATGCTGACCATATCACCCATCTTGTGCCGATTGGTCTATAAAAAAATAGGTCTAGCCCTATATGCCCTATACGCCTAAAGACTGGGAAAAGGGTCCTTTACTTTTTTTTAACTCCTACTACGTAATGTGGAATTTTCCTAAATACATGCTTATTCAATAGCAGTGATTCCTAACCAGTGGGCATCGACCGAAAGACCATCGAAAATCACATATTCATTGAGATTGTGAAGTAGCAGAAATGATCATAATTGTGAGGTTGGGGGTCGCCACATCAAGAACGGTATTAAAGGTCGCCGCATTAAGAACGGTATCAAAGGTCGCCACATCAAGAACGGTATCAAAGGTCGCCACATCAAGAACGGTATTAAAGGTCGCCGCATTAAGAACGGTATTAAAGGTCGCCGCATTAAGAACGGTATCAAAGGTCGCCGCATTAAGAACGGTATCAAAGGTCGCCACATCAAGAACGGTATCAAAGGTCGCCACATCAAGAACGGTATCAAAGGTCGCCGCATTAAGAACGGTATCAAAGGTCGCCGCATTAAGAACGGTATCAAAGGTCGCCACATCAAGAACGGTATCAAAGGTCGCCACATCAAGAACGGTATTAAAGGTCGCCGCATTAAGAACGGTATTAAAGGTCGCCACATCAAGAACGGTATTAAAGGTCGCCGCATTAAGAACGGTATCAAAGGTCGCCGCATTAAGAGGGTTTAGATCAAGTGTTCTATCCTAGGGTAGTCTTTGTCAAGACACGATGACTCTAGATGATAACCCTGCCAGTGACAGGGCTAAAAGCCGAGCGTACACAGAGGCCGTACTTTTACGTCAGTGACGTCAACTGCAGTCATTGGCAACACGTACTCACAATTTAATTAACTATCATTAGCAAATATTAGTGCATTTTTAACTTCATCAGTTGTCAACGAAAGGGTTACAGAAATTAGGTAGCGGGAAACTATTTAGCCAGTTTTCATTCAGTTGATTCTTTAAACATGTTCATTGAAACATTGCGAAATAAGCTGCCATCTCTTTTTTGCAACATTACACGAGTTAATTCATCTCCAAGAAGAAAAAAAAAAGGGGGAAAAGGCCAGCTCATTAAATCGAGGACGCATTGAATGGATTCCTGTACGATCCCAATCTAATGTATCAACGTATCTTTGTTACCAGAAATATTTCCAGTTTTTATCGTTTCGCCAGATAATCACAGACTAATAGTGTTGCATTTCGAAATGCGCTGTTTTTATATTCATCCTGCTAGCTTTATAAATATGGTATTTGAGAAACAAACATAGACATCATCGTTGACCGACAGAAAAACAAATGAAGAGGTCGCCTCGAGACATATGACAACTGAAAATTAAACAGAGTAACTTTTTTTTAGGACACGTAATAAGAAAAAATACACTCGAAAATGAAACGAATGACAAACTTGATCGGAAAGTAGCGAATGTACCAGAAAGATAGAAATGCTACATGGGTCGTCCTTTGGAGGATCAAGGGCGCAGTCAAATAAGGATGCATGCAGAGACTGAGTGAAACTAGAATTGTTCTGTTAATCAGAAAGAGAGTGCTCGCAATCCAATAGAAGCAACTTTCCTTTAATGTGCACAATATAATAGTGCATTAAATAGATTCATTCACATAATGCTGACACTATTCAATGCTAACTGACATTTAAGCCACTGCAAGTAGGCTAGAGTAACCAATCGACATGTTTAGCTACAAGAAACAGCTTCTGCTCCTCCTGATTGCGAAATACATTTGGTACACTTGAGAATTGATCATCGTCGTTTACACAAAGTATGCAGCTGATTATAACAGAACCAGTAGAAGCACTTCCTGCTTATTATAACAGGTTTTCAGACAGCCTCAGCGTCTGTGGCTTAGGATTTGCGAACGCGCTGCGTAATACCGGGGTGTCGGGTTCGATCCCAGTTGCGGGCCTTGAGCCTTTCGTTGGTTTCAACAGTGAAATCGACAAGCCGACCGTCCAGTAGGCACTGGCAAACTACTTGACGTAAATTTTCCTAGAAAAACCACAACAGACAAAAAATGCGTTTCTCTTAGGGTTTCTTTTGGGCGTCCTCATCGCTTTCATCCCTTATTTACTCATTGATTTCCTGTTAGCGATTCTCTCCTGGTTTCTTCTTATGATTTGTTCCAGTGTAGAGCTATCTTCGCTGTCTTAAAATTGTTGATATTAGTGGTAGCCCAGACATTTCTCTCATTTGTTCACTCCCTCTGAATTCATCCCACTTTATTCTCATTATTGTTCTCATACATTTGTTTTCGAGTGCATTAAACTCGTTCACGTCTGTATGGTTCTCCAACTGTCACTTGCATATGTTCAAATGAAATAACACTAGAAATGAAAACACGTAACTTGGTTTAAAAAGTATACAATTTAGACTTCCACATTTTGTTGACACCATAAAAAACTGCTTATGCCTTGCCAGTGCGTATCATAATTTTTTTTTTTTTTGTATTTTCTTCGCTATCAAAATTACTAAGTGAATAAAAACAAACTGACCTCTCACTTGAATGACTTTTGTCTTGAGTGTTGACATCTGCTAGAAAATTTCATGAAATAATCCCATTCATTGTTTATAAATCTACTCATGCATTTGTATTTAAAAGCATTCTCATTTTGTTCCGTGTACTGATTCTCTAGGACAGTTAGTTGTCAGGACTGAAAGTAGGTTTTTTGGTTTTGAGACTTTATAACTTCGAATAATATATTGTTAAAGGTTTCTTGTCAGCTGCGTTTGACCAGCCGGTGATTATAAACATTCAACTGTTGTTGTTTGTTTGTTAATAACAACAATCAACATCCCTACTGAAATAGAAACATTAATCCATTCATTTAATTCCTTTTGTGTCTGTTTTTGACATTTGCTTGATCTGTCATTGACATCTTCAATATACCTGTCTTTTCATAACCGCTTTGTATTTGTTTTTGCTAAATCATCTATTTTTCTTTTCAGGTCACTGCGGTTACACAAAGAAGAGCAGTATCTTCTCCATAACCGAGATCCCAATATCCCTCCTCAACTCTAGGTACTCCACCCAACGGGGGCCGGTTTTCTGCCAGAAGGATGATTCATGCACTGTATAATACATAGGGTGAACATTGATAGCAGGACTGTACCGAATATTCGCTTCGTATTCGTTTCGGGGCCGAATAGTGGACCTATTGACTATTCGGTATTCGGCCGAATACTTGCGGTCGGGCCGAATACGAATAGTCGTTACCTTACATCCGCTTCTGCATACACGGCACTAATACTAAGGACATGAAGGATTGTGTTTGTTGAAAGCTAATGCAGTTTTCATGCATTAATTAAGCTGTCAGTGACAATTTCCAAGTTTAGTTACTTGGTATAATACTTAGAATTCTTTCAATCCTAGATATTAGTTACCGCAGATTGACTGAAAGATGCCAAACAGAAAGTTTTTGTAATGTTTATTATTCTGTACGAATACTAACTAGACATGGAAAGAATATAAACTCCTGCTACATCCAAGTCGATAATGTGAAAATCAAACGAACGGAAACATATAAGTACTTGGGTAAAAACTGCAACTGCTCCAACATGCTGAGAGAAGAAATACAATCTAGAATACAAAAGAAATACAATCTAGAATAAAATCTCGATATAAAGTATACTATGTCCTTCAACAACTGCTAAAGTCAAAGTGTCTGTCTCGCAACACCAAGATCACAATAAATAAAACGTTGATAAGACCAGTCGGTTTATATGGCTCTAAAACTTGAAGCAGAAATAAAAGAGATGAGGCCTTATTACAGGTTTTCAAAAAAAGAGTCTGAAGAAAAATCTTTGGACCCATCGAAGATGCTAACAGCGGTGAATGGAGAGTGAGAAGCAACAACGTAACACAAAATGCGGTTTAAATCACAATTGATCACTGGCATCATAAGAGCTAACAGACTAAAATGGCTAGGGCATATTGAAAGAATGTCAGATGACAGAGAAGTAAAACTGTATACACCTGAGAGAGGAATGGGCGTAGACCACGAGGCAGACAAAAAAGAAGTGTGAGAGATAATGTCAAGCCAGACCTGCAAACAACTGGTGTCACAAATTATGAAAAGAAGGCCAGCCAGAGAGATGAATGGAAACAAGTGATATCTGCAGCAGTAAACCTCAAGAGCTCAGAATGCTATAGAAGAAGATGACTATTCTGTGCTACTTTATGTGAAGTGAAAGTTAAGCGTACATTTTACATTATGTTTTTTTTTTTAAATGATATATTTTATACACTATTCGTATTCTAATTCGTATTCGGCCGAATAGTTGGTCCTGTTATTCGTATTCGGTCAAATAGTAAAAATAACTATTCGGTACAGCCCTAATTGATAGTGACAGACGACTGTAGCTGTTAATTAGTCTAGTGATGTTTGTGATTCTGTAGCAGTTCGTCAATTTGTATAAGTGTGCCAAGTACCTAGATAATTGTAAGATTAAATTCCAGTGTGCACACATGCATATTTTAGAGGGTGACAATGAACATACAGACAAATAAACAGACAGATAGACAGACAGACAGGTGGATGGACAGACAGACAGACAGACAGACAGACAGACAGACAGACAGACAGACAGACAGACAGACAGACAGACAGACAGACAGACAGACAGACAGACAGACAGACAGACAGACAGACAGACAGACAGACAGACAGACAGACAGACAGATAGATAGATAGATAGATAGATAGATAGATAGATAGATAGATAGATAGATAGATAGATAGATAGATAGATAGATAGATAGATAGATAGATAGATAGATAGGTAGATAGATAGATAGGTAGATAGATAGATAGATAGATAGATAGATA
>CAJHNH020008335.1:270458-365458 GCA_905116865.2 Candidula unifasciata | reverse complement strand
ACCTTGTACCTCATCGAAGTGTCCGGGGGGGGGTGGGGGTGGGGGGGGGGATTTAATGTTCGTTGATGAGCTCTGTCAAGAGCACTATTAAGACTGATGTTCATTTCTGTAAGGCTGTTTTTAATGCCATCACTCCATATTTTCCGAGGTGTTCCACTCGCTCTATACCCGTTGTAACGATTTAGTGTGGCTCGCTGTGGCGGATAGTACCAGGGCATTCTTGTTAGGTGTCCAAACCACTTGATTTGTTGTTCTTTGATGACCTGCAAGACTGGCTTTATTCCTAGCATTCGTCTGATTTCATGATTTCGTATTCTGTCTTTCCTTGAAACTCCTGCAGCTCTTCTGAGGCATTTCATCTCTGTTGTCACAATTTTACGTTCATTGAAGGATGTAAGTGTCCACGCTTGGCATTGATAGTATAGTGTTGGCCAAAAAATAGTTCTGATAAGATTCACTTTAGTACTCCGAGGTATCTGCTTGTGTGTCAACAAGGGAGATAGTTGACCCATTACTTGATTAGCTTTGGCACATCTGGAGCTCATTTCTCTGTCCAGTTTTCTGTAGGATGTAAAAATTGCTCCCAAATACATAAATTCCTGTCTCAGTGTGTTGTTTTTTAATTTAATTTCGAAATTGTCTGTATGTCTTCCTATCATTATTGTCTCTGTCTTTGTAGTGTTTATTTTCATATTATATTCCTCCCCTGGTGTAAACGCCTGATAATAATGTTCTCCGTGGCAAACAAAGATGACAATACATTTGGGATTATACAAAATGTATAACTAATACTTTAAAGGAAAACGCCAGCAAGGGTTAGGGAAGAAATGATGGCGGGGGGGGGGGGGGGGCGAGTCCTCCTTCATATTTGAGATTAGTGCGGAGGTGGGGGGGGGGCGCTGAGTCCTCCCACACATTTAAAATGAAGCAAAGGTGGGCGGGGGTCTATTGAGTCATCTCACACCTTTGAAACTGGGGCGGGGGTGGGATGCTAAACAGGTTTTAGCCTCAGGATTCCAGTGCCTTGTATGTGTGTAGGTATGTGTGTGTGTGATCTGTGTGTATGTGTGTGTCTGTGTGTGTGTTAGAGAGAGAGATAGATAGATAGATAGATAGTTAGATAGAGAGAGAGAGAGAGAGAGAGAGAGAGAGAGAGAGAGAGAGAGAGAGAGAGAGAGAGAGAGATCTGTTTTATAGTGAGACCTTCTCATGCATGTTCAGTGTATGTCATATGTCCAGTCTTGTCACAGATTTATCTGATTATTGGTAAAGTTCACATGTCGTGTTATTGTTCTTTTGCCGGTGACAAATCCCGACTTTGAGATATACTGCTCAACGAACACAACCTCTAAGGGGGGGGGGGGGGGGGGATTGGGATTCATATTTAGTATTATTTCAGCTAACAAAGCTACACATCTTCTGGTACATTTGCCTTTCCATGCTAGTCGTCTGCACTTATACAAGTATCTTCGGAAATCAAATACATGATGAGGCAGACGTGGTTAGTGGCTTGTGGGAGAGCAAGAACAGTTCGGAGGAGCAGATGGATCACCACAGTCTGATGAAATTGATGCAAGGAGGAGGGGGGGGGGAACTGACGACAGGTTCTGGCAGATGCTTCAGGCTCAGAGGAAAGGCAAGACGGACGTTTATTCAGAATGCTACTGGCACCATTAGTAACTCTTTGCTCACTGCTGAAGATAGGGACGAAGCGCTTATGGGAATGCCCTAAGTGCTGTCATATCGGTTCTTGAATCAAATCAAACCAAATCAAATCTTTGAAAATCGAACTTTTTTTTGGGGGGGGGGGGGGTGGGGGGGGGGGGGTTCCCATTTTTACAATAGTAGACTTGTCCGTGTCGGCTCTGTGGCTAAGTCGATGCGAACGCTTCGAAATGCCGGGATACCGAGTTCGATCCCAGCTGCAGGTCATGCGCCTTGCGGTGGTTTCGACAGTGGTATCAAGAAAGCTGACCATCCAGAAAGCAATGGCAAACTACTGGACGTAAATTTGCCTAGAAAAACAACACAACAGACAGGGGCTGTTGGGATTGGTTCTGCAACGTCCTGTAAAGGATATGCAACAACCTAGACTTTTCCGTGGAAATTCCTTTTTGTGTGGCAAAGTACTTCATTGTTTGTTTTGTTTTGTTACTGACAAGGAACTTCTTTATAAGCGTGTATGCATTTCTTTTTTGTCGAGCACGCTACATTTGTTATATGTTAAATCTGTCTCCGAAGTATGTTCCTTTGCCAATTATGTACACACTTGCACCCCTAGTCCACATTTGTCAACATGTCTGTGATGTTCTCGGACATTAGTTTCTCTATTATGGTGCTAAGTATGTATGTTTTTGTTGTTGTTACACACAGTCAGTCGGTTAGATGCCTAGTTAATGAGCTAATTTGTCAGTAACTTAGTTTATTTGTTATATACAGTCAGTTAGTCAGTTACGTGGCTAGTCAGTTTATTTGTTATATACAGTCAGTTAGTCAGTTACGTGGCTAGTCAGTTTATTTGTTATATACAGTCAGTTAGTCAGTTACTTTGGTAGCAAGCTATTTCATCGGTAACTAGAGTCTGTTATTCAGCAAGATCGGAGCACCTACAGTTCTTAGTGATTATTATGGTCACCACTTATCACTAATCTCCTTATAAGCTTGGCAATACGAGAAAAAAAGAGCCTGCATTGTACTTAGTGACATCCATAGGATTAGGGAAACCTGAAATGACACAATAAAAGAAGACATGATTCTAATTAACCGCATAGCAGATATCAAGAAATCGGTACATGATTAATCATGATTACTGCATTCTTCCTGAGCAGTGTAAACCGGTCTGAGAGTATTAAATTACAAATTGACTGCTGGAATGAATCTAATCTCAGTCAGTCGAGGTAATGCGTGTTGGTCAAGCAGGGGCTGTGTTCACAGTGAAGGTTGGCTTCAATAGATTTTCAGAATATCCTGTTCCAGCCCTTGTTTGACACTCTATGATGCTGCGTCGAGAGAAAAAACTAGCCACCTGTGAGATGTGACGTTTGAGAATGGCTGTAAATTAAACAAGAAGAGATCGAATGAGAAACGACGTGATCACAAGAAGTGTTGGAAAACACCCATCGTCAAATGTATTGAGAAACAAAGAATGAAATGGTTCGGCCATCTAATGAGAATGAAACCAACGATGCCAGCAGCAAGAGCGTACAACCTGAAAATGGAAAAACTAAAAGGCAGGGGAAGATTGAAAAGAACATGGACTGAAGTTGTCACTGACACCTTGACACTACATACCTTTGTGGCATATCAAGCGACTGAGAGCACCCTGGCTCGGCTGCCGATCGTCTGAGCAACTGCGACGCCTAACGGCAAGAGCAGATTTTGACAAATGAACGAAAGAAACCGCGTTTTTGTCTATTTCTTTATTTTATCCTGTCCGTGATATCACAGTTTTCCTCTTGCTATCTTCTCATCAGCTTTGCCTCCAGTATGATTTTTTCAAAGTGATGTCAGTGTCTTTTTATGTTTGCAACTGTAATTCACTTGTCTTTTTAAAATTACTTTAGAAAAATGTAATACTCTAATTCTCCATAATCACTGTATTAGATTTGCGTTGCCTTCTTGCAGTACAGCCCATTTGTTTGACTTAAATTAATAAAACTGGAAAGCCTTGAATTTTTCCTTTTGAGAGTCCATGTTTCTGCACCTTATAGTCGTGTCGAACCCACATAGAATTTGACAATTCTCAGTGCATATCTCAACAAGACATTATCCTAGGATTGGAGATAAAAATGATACAGGCATTGAGATGGACTCGTTGAATCCGGTTACATGTACGGAGAAGGGACACATTTTGAAAATTTGGCAAATACGTTTAAAACTATATGGGAAGAAAGGCGATGGCATCAGTGGTATAGGTGCCTACTCTACCTACGTTTCTTATAGCGAGACGGTCTTACTCGTCACACTGGCCAATGACATGGGCTGGCTTTCCCAGGAATTTCTTTAGCACAAGAGATTGAAACGGGAGAAATGCCTAAAAGCACAAGTTCATCTACAAGAAAATTGAAGTAATTATCATTGCAGATACATGCTACACTGCAGCACTATGTGTCCTAGTTTACATGTTTTCTGTTTTGAAACAATTCACTAGAGCGGCATCAAAAGTGGGTTGACACTCCAACTTCATCAAAGATGTATTCAAGAGGTTAACGTTGCACAGATTGATAGATTCAAGTACTCGAGTTGTCGACTTTACAACATGGCGTATTGGAGAGCGGAGCTACTTTTGAACGTCGTGTATTTGAGTCGTCATCGCACGTGATCATTCACTTTGGGCATCTGGTGCTTGAAAAAGTTGCAAATTGTCAGCAGCAAACGAGTGGCATCTCTATCTGTGAGGTTAGCACTCTATAGTAAGTTTGTATCTGCATTAGTTTGACATCTACAGGAAGTTTGTATCTACATTCCCTGTCCGGATATGATATCACTTGTTTGGCTGGCAGCAAAACACATGCAACGACATATTTGACTGAATCACTTCCTAATACCTGGCTCAAAGGCATTCTCGACACAAAAGATGTATATTTTGTTCTCTGAGCCAACAAGCAGAAGGAGTTCACATCATTTTCCATAGAAGAGATCATTTGGAGGCAGTTGTGACGAAATTCTAAATATGACTCAATGCACTAAAGGTAATGGCGGCAATAGGTTTGGAACAAAGACTGTTGTTCACAATCTTCCAACATTCGATCCTCTCAGTGATAGAGAATGGACTTGGAATGCTTAACGTTTCAGATAAAACTTGATCGCATACATAATGTAGCTATGATGGTAATTCTGGCATTTTGCAACATATTTTATGATAGTATTATGCGCTATATGCTTGCACTACTATCTATTACAAATAGGCTCACTGTTCTTCAAGCTATGTCATATCACAGAGTAGCAGCAACAAAAAAAAAAAAACAACAACAACAACATCTCGTGCATGAAGCCATAGGTAAAGCTAAGGGCCATAGACTGAAAAGAGGAAGGTCTTGGATGGCGAAAGCTGAAGATGCAGACATGTATGTAGGCTTGATAACGTTGGGCGAAAGGGGGAGTGCGTGAGAATTTCCAAGCAAAAATCAGACTTGTATAATGTTCTGATCAGACTGGGTCAGTGCAGTGACTGGCGAGCGGGCGCTGTAGAATTAGAAGCTCAACAAATGATTCAAGGCAATTCTCGCCCAGGTGATATGATAATATACAGATGGCTCTGTTATCGAGAGGCAGACGAAGCTCATGGGGTTCTTAGGTAAAGTGAATGGTCATCGCGTAGTGCAACAAAACCTGGCATATAACACCAAAACTTCTAGTTTGAGAATAGAGGAGAAGGCAGCCTTTCGCTGGCTTGAGAATCAGATGTACATGCATGTCGTAATGGTAACCGACTCAGACAGCATGTTGAGAATGGTGGAGACCTGAGTGTTTCGTGAAACACTAAAGCGCTGCTTTAGAGTTCCCAAGTAATTAGCGCACTTTGGATATTCTTCCCAGGAAATGCCACTGCACCAGGAAATGAACAGCTAGATAGACTGGCTGGTTCTGCACAACCTGGTGGTGAACTGATACCCGACAAGCTAGGTATTGCAAGAGCTCTTTGGGGGTGAGTGAGCAGTGTGGAAGTACAGATGGATTCTCATGGTCTGAAGAGAATAGTATTTCCGGGTGTGACCAGGGAATGTAGCTGATAATGAGCACTCAAGAAAAAGGTGAGGCAGATATACAACCAGACTGTTTGTTGTGTCACTAGAGAAAGAACTAAGCGCTTTCTGTTCAAGATGGGGATAGAGTGCTTATAGGAATGCCCAGAGTGCTGAATCTAAATTACACATTCAACATTCCACAGCACCACCGAAAACACACACTGTGACATGTCAGATTAAGGAGACTTAGTGATCCTATGAGGCAGTTCAGAATGCATGCATGCATATCTGTCTGTCTGTCTGTCTGTCTGTCTGTCTGTCTGTCTGTCTGTCTGTCTGTCTGTCTGTCTGTCTGTCTGTCTGTCTGTCTGTCTGTCTGTCTGTCTGTCTGTCTGTCTGTCTGTCTGTCTGTCTGTCTGTCTGTCTGTCTGTCTGTCTGTCTGTCTGTCTGTCTATCTGTGAATGTTTGTGTATGTATATGTGTGTGTATGTTTGTGTGTATATGTGTGTGTGTGTGTATGTTTGTGTGTATGTGTATGTGTTTGTATGTATGTGTGTGTATGTGTGTGTGTGTGTATATGTGTGTATGTGTATGTTTGTGTATGTATGTGTGTGTGCGTGTGTGTGTATGTTTGTGTGTGTATGTCTCTCTGTGTGTGTGTATGTGTGTGTGTTTGTGTCTGTCGTGTGTCTGTGTTTTTATCCATGGCAATTTGTTTGAGAAGATGTAATTTTAAAGTAGCTTTAACTTACAAAGTGATTCTCTTGTTGAAACGTACATGCACAACACGTTAAACAAACAAATTATATAGAGGCTCACACGAAATTAACAGATGCAATTATATTTTCAGACGCTTAATTATCATATTGATTATCATATTGCCATTAATAATTTGACAGGAAAATGGTGGTGGTGGGGGCGGGGCATGGGGAGGGGGGCGGGATTGAACGATAATTAAATGTTTTTCAACAAAAATGAATACGTCTTATTCAGAATATAAAGATGTTGTTAAATAAGCTAAATACAAATAGAATTGATTACCTATATCAGACACGAACAACACTTTTAGTTTTTGATGAGAACATCGTGAGAGCGGAACATTCCAGAGAGAAATAGTCCAATGTGGAATCTGTATGACCTCGCCCCTCACCTGACGACATCACGCATCCCTGATCTACGGTGAGATGTCGACTCAATTACCCGTCACTGATCTCCGGTGAGATGTCGACTCCATTACCCGTCACTGATCTCCGGTGAGATGTCGACTCCATTACCCGTCACTGATCTCTGGTGAGATGTCGACTCCATTACCCGTCACTGATCTCTGGTAAGATGTCGACTCCATTACCCGTCACTGATCTCCTGTAAGATGTCGACTCCATTACCCGTCACTGATCTCCTGTAAGATGTCGACTCCATTACCCGTCACTGATCTCCGGTGAGATGTCGACTTCATTACCCGTCACTGATCTCCGGTGAGATGTCGACTTCATTACCCGTCACTGATCTCCGGTAAGATGTCGACTCCATTACCCGTCACTGATCTCCGGTAAGATGTCGACTCCATTACCCGTCACTGATCTCCGGTGAGATGTCGTCTCCATTACCCGTCACTGATCTCCGGTGAGATATCGACCACATCACCTAACACTAATCTTTAAATATGTCAATCAGTCTAGCATCATATGCTCATTGAATCAATGTATACCAATATGCTGGAAAGCTGAATATGAGAATATCAAGATGAAACACACACACACACATACACACACACACGCACACAAAACAGAAAACCCAACAATTTATGCACAACAGGCACACATAACTGAGGGTGTACGTCTGTCTGAAGCAAAAGGGCGAATAATAATGATATGGGAGAAACGAAAATAGTGGAACTCAGGGTGTAGCTAATAAATGTCAGATGAACACTTTTGTTTAAATTGCGAAAAACATGAAGTAGGAACTAAAATAGCATGGACACAAGGAAAAAATTAATAAACTGAGAAATACCAAAATCTGGCTACTTTCAGACGCCGGAAGCTCGAGTACAGAATCATTGAATTAACCAAAGGATACAACCAGGCACGGATGAATGCGTGAAAGGTGAGTGTCGTGTGTCGGTAACCAATTATGATAGCCCAAGAAATGAAAGTAAAAATATCTTCCTGAAGTGGGTTGTGACCTCGTTGTCTTACTATTCTGTAAAATTCTCCTGACGGAAGTAAAAAAGCTAAAGCGCTGACAGAATCAACACTAGTAATAAATATTAGAAGCCCCATTTGTGAAAACCAAAAAAAAAAAAAAAAAAATGTTTTTCCAGAATATGTGAAGCAGGGATTGTTGACAAGACATGATTAGATTCCTGGGATTGAGCAAATCTGAAGGGAAATAAGCAAACTGTCTGAGCTGACAGCTACAGTACAGAAACAGCTCGGTAATGCGGCCTGTCATTGATTCCCTTAAACAAGATGAATATTTCGCTTTTCAAACATATCTGGTATACTATTAGAAATATTCAGCACAAATAAAAACTTGCATTCATATGTATATATATATATATATATATATATATATATATATATATATATATATATATATATATATATATATATCTACACATATAGATGTTGTGAGTGTGTGTGTGTGTGCGTGTGCGTGTGTGTGTGTGTGTGTGTGTGTGTGAGTGCGTAAGTGTGTTCCGGTATTTGTCCAATTTTCTATTGGTGGTTATGTTTTTTTTTAATACGATTTTTCCTATTTGTGTGTGTGTGTGTGTGTGTGTGTGTGGTATAAATTATATGTGTTAAAGCTAATTTAAGACATAAAAAGAAGTTTTATAGTGACGTCCAAGGGCTGTATTCATATGTATATATTTATCATCATCAGGAAGCAGGTCCTTTGCAGAACGTCGCTCTCATTACGTCTGCCTGAAAGAAATTCGGCCACACGCCAGCTCTCCCTCCTCATGTACTTGCATTTTCAAGTTATCACTTATATCCTGTGCCCATCTTTTTCTTGGTCGGCTCCTATAATCTATTTAAAAAGAAACATAGTTCCTGTTTCCACTAACTTTGTTTACTTCCCTTCAAACTAACCACTGAGTGATCTTGTTAACTCCTAGATACATGTGACTAAAGTCTGATTTTACACTGACATAAAGCAATCCGTACATATGTTCTGAAACACACCTATACTTAACTAAACATATGTCGAGATGTCAGCGTCTTGACACTGTCCGATTCACTGTTAAATGAAAGGCCAGCGACAGAGAATAATGCAGGGTAGACGTGATGTTGCTGGTGAACAATCCGGGAGTCGGCGAGCCTTAATCGGCCGCCACAGGAATGACCACCGCTTTACAACTGCTCATAATAAAATGAGCAAATCAAACAATTGCCGCTCAATTGCAAATGGGGCCACAATTAAACTATCAGTCTCTAATTTTCGATAAGATGTCTCGACAGCAAAAGTCCAACTCCTGGCCTTCTGGTGACGGAGAGCAGGATAAGAGGCAAAAAATTTAAATTTTATTCCTAGGTCTACCCAGCCTTGAGTGGGTACCAGGTGCAGTCCTAAGAAGTAAAGGCGTTATGCTGACCACATCACCCACCAAGTGTCGATTGGTCTATAAAAATATAGGTCTAGTCTTATATTCCCAATGCGCCTAAAGGCGTGGAAAAGGGGACTTTTAGAATGGGCGATTGTAATTTAAGATTTAAACCTCCACTGACTTGTGACCATACCCTACCTTGGGAGTAAACCCTGGGGAAAAAATCTGGGGCTGAAATCCCTAAGGGGGTTCAGCAATATTTACAGTGCTGTTCCTGCAACATCCTCGGTGCCAGGTTGTATTGGCATTAATCATTCCCTTGGTATCAGTGGCGACGTAGACAAGCCGTACCTGCTGCCAGGGCAATAGTCTGTACTTCAGATCAAAATGTCCAGGCCTTTGCCCTGGAGAGGTCATTGCAGCGATGCTCAACAGCTTCGACACCAAAATAGACAGCTGAGAGCTGTGAGATGATGATCCTATCGTTTATTGGTGCACAGATGCGAGGTAGTCTTGTCCTAGACATCTAAAACAACGTGACTTGACATTAACACATGAAAAAATGTGGGACAATGTGACTTGACATAGATAGCTGAAACAATGTGGGTCAATGTGACTTTTACAAGACAGCTGAAACAGTGTGGGACAATGTGACTTTTACAAGACAGCTGAAACAGTGTGGGACAATGTGACTTGACATAGATTGCTGAAACAGTGTGGGACAATGTGACTTGAACAAGACAGCTGAAACAATGTGGGACAATGTGACTTGACATAGATTGCTGAAACAATGTGGAACAATGTGACTTGAACAAGACAGCTGAAACAGTGTGGGACAATGTGACTTGAGCAAGACAGCTGAAACAATGTCGAACAATGTGACTTAAACAAGACAGCTGAAACAGTGTGGGACAATGTGACTTGAACAAGACAGCTGAAACAGTGTGGGACAATGTGACTTGAACAAGACAGCTGAAACAATGTGGGACAATGTGACTTGAACAAACAGTGTGGGACAATGTGACTTGAACAAGACAGCTGAAACAGTGTGGGACAATGTGACTTAAACAAGACAGCTGAAACAATGTGGGATAATGTGACTTGAACAAGACAGCTGAAACAATGTGGGGCAATGTGATTTGAACAAGACAGCTGAAACAGTGTGGGACTATGTGACTTGAACAAGACAGCTGAGACAATGTGGGACAATGTGACTTGAACAAGACAGCTGAAACTGTGTGGGACAATGTGACTTGAACAAGACAGCTGAAACAGTGTGGGACAATGTGACTTGAACAAGACAGCTGAGACAATGTGGGACAATGTGACTTGAACAAGACAGCTGAAACAATGTCGAACAATGTGACTTGAACAAGACAGCTAAAACAATGTCGAACAATGTGACTTAAACAAGACAGCTGAAACAATGTCGAACAATGTGACTTGAACAAGACAGCTGAAACAATGTCGAACAATGTGACTTGAACAAGACAGCTGAAACAATGTCGAACAATGTGACTTAAACAAGACAGCTGAAACAATGTGGGACAATGTAACTTGAACAAGACAGCTGAGACAATGTGACTTGAACAAGACTGCTGAGACAATGTGACTTGAACAAGACAGCTGAGACAAGGTGACTTGAACAAGACAGCTGAGACAATGTGACTTGAACAAGACAGCTGAGACAATGTGACTTGAACAAGACAGCTGAGACAATGTGACTTAAACAAGACAGCTGAGACAATGTGACTTGAACAAGACAGCTGACACAATGTGACTTGAACAAGACAGCTGAGACAATGTGACTTGAACAAGACAGCTGAGACAATGTGACTTGAACAAGACAGCTGAGACAATGTGACTTGAACAAGACAGCTGAGACAATGTGACTTGAACAAGACAGCTGAGACAATGTGACTTGAACAAGACAGCTGAGACAATGTGGGACAATGTGACTTGAACAAGACAGCTGAGACAATGTGACTCGACGACCGTGTGAGTGACAACAGGCATACATCACCTGTAAACACTTGACGATCTTACACATCTCCTTGCCTAGGTACCAGATTCCCGTGATGTCTTCTGCCATGGTTGGAGGCAGGCAAATGAGAATCACAAGAAAGTCTGCTACAGCGAGATTCACAAGGAAAATGTTGGTGGCACTGCGCATTCTGGGATTCCTCCAAACGGCAAACCACACCAGACAGTTGCCGACAAGCCCAATGACCAGGACGATGGCAGATAAGATAATAAAAAGACACACAGTAAAAATCCCAATGTCTGATTTGAATAGATCATCGTCGGTGCTGTAGTAGTCTGCGGTCGTGGTGTTCAAAAAATCCTGGTCTGTATTAGTGTTAAAAAATAGGTTGGATGTGCCCGTTATGAAGAGTGTCACTGTGGGCGTGAAGTTATGAGAGGTATCGCTCTCAGTTTTAGCTACATCGCCGGTATACACAGCCGCCATTGTGGTCGGCGGAGCTGACAATGAAGATTATAGAGACAGCAGCCTAGGCAACAACAGGACAAGAGTTTACGATCTTACTGTAGCTTTCAGGCTATTTATAGGTGGATGCCACATCCATTCTTGCATGCCAGGAATCTGAAATTGCAAACAGTTCACGGTCAGAAGATATTGTGCAATGAAAGTTTAACTTAAATATTCAAGTGTGGTGTGTATGTCTGTCTTGGTGTGTGTGTATTTGTGTGTGTATGTGTGTGTGTGTACTTGTGTGTGTGTCTGTGTGTGTGTGTATGTGTGTGGGAAGGCTGAGCTAAGAAGCATGCGTCAGGAAATTTATATTTTGCTAAATAAAGTGCTATTTAAAAGAAGCTTATATTAAAGTTAAAGAAGGATAAATGAAACAGACGAGCTGTTGTAATGCTAAGTTAGACCTTCGACTACGATGCCTTTGTTGATTGATAGGGTTCAGGAAATGTGTTGAACATTGAGATCATTCTATTAACAAGAGGAAAAGGTGCCAGCTCTGTGTTTGTGACCCCATCGTGCAAAATTTACCGGCTGCACTCTCATTGATGCAGACTGTAATGAGACCAATCTCTCGCCCTGATTTCGAGTTTAAAAACAAAAACATCGGCCAAGGTCACCAAATAGATCTCGTGTCGGTTCTCAAATCGATTTACAAGAATAAAACACACCGGATCAGCACTTTTTCCGGTTTGTTGGCAATGCTGTCTTTGTTAAACTGGTAATTTCACGGCTTTCTTGAAAAATCAGGTAAGTGGTCACACCCCCCCCCCCCCCACCTCTTTTTTACAATTAGTTTTCGAACTGCAAACAATCTGTTTTTATGTGTTGTTTCAGTGATATCTCTCATCTTGACATCCACATGACTCTCTCGCTGTTTCAGCTGTGTGTTTACTTTGTCCAGAATGGCACAATGACCATGAGAGATTCGAAACTTACTCAGTCCGTTATTCAGTCTGTTGTGTCCGGTAAAAGACAGAAGAGTAATGGTTTGGTCCTGCCGGTCAAGCGTGCTGTAGTCTTTGTTGGCTTGATTTTCCGATAACCTGGCCGGCTCTAAGTGTCTCACTGTGCTTAATTATCCTTTCGCAGATTTAAATGTTCTGTCATTTCCAAGTTCTTCACACTGAAATGGTACACGTGCAGGAAAGTTCACTTTCAGGCAACAACTGTCTTGCTTTGTGAACTTTTAAGAGAAGCTTTGTGCCTTAGAGAAACTTCTACATATAAAATACGATGACGTTGTGACAGAGGTTGTTTTATAAATATTTGTTGTTCAGTATACTCTATAAACTTCGTCGGCGACTATGGCTTAGGCGTTGCAAATGCGCCGACCGTCCAGTAAGCAATGGCAAACTACTGGACGTAAACTTGTCTAGAAATCCACAGCAATAAAAACAAAAATGCTAGGGCTGGTTCTGCAAAGTCCTGTAAAGAATACGCAACTATAAACTATAATTAACTATAAACTTCAGCATGAGCTGAACAATTTAGCATTGCTCAAAGTAAGAGTTCTTAATTGCATAAGTTACCCCAATCTCCAGCTGCAAGTTGCTGAGGGTTTTACTAACCTGTTTTTGTTTCCTTCTTTTTATGTATACAGAGTTGGCCTTTTAAGTCTGAACTCAGCCTTCAACATTAATTTTAACGATAACTGACATTCTGTAGCTTGGCTATTATATGACCACAAGTGAAGTGTTAGTATATTCATTCAGTAAGCATGACGTATAGGTTAACAATTCTGCTCACGTCACTGACACTTATGGAAAATGGTGCTAACCCATATTTGCTTAAACAAATCGGCACTTGATGAATCACATGGTCAGTACCCTGCAACCCATACTTTCCGTAATATATTGTCTGCTACTTATTGCAGGGCACGTCGATTTTAGGGGCCAACTTCATTTATACATGTAGGGCATGTCGATCTAGGGGCTAACTTCATTTATACATGTAGGGCATGTCGATCTAGGGGCCAACTTCATTTATACATGTAGGGCATGTCGATCTAGGGGCCAACTTCATTTATAAATGTAGGGCATGTCGATCTAGGGGCCAACTTCATTTATACATCTAGGGCATGTCGATCTAGGGGCCAACTTCATTTATACATGTAGGGCATGTCGATCTAGGGGCTAACTGTATTTATACATGTAGGGCATGTCGATCTAGGGGCCAACTTTATTTATAAATGTAGGGCATGTCGATCTAGGGGCCAACTTCATTTATAAATGTAGGGCATGTCGATCTAGGGGCCAACTTCATTTATACATCTAGGGCATGTCGATCTAGGGGCTAACTTCATTTATACATGTAGGGCATGTCGATCTAGGGGCTAACTGTATTTATACATGTAGGGCATGTCGATCTAGGGGCCAACTTTATTTATACATGTAGGGCATGTCGATCTAGGGGCCAACTTTATTTATACATGTAGGGCATGTCGATCTAGGGGCCAACTTCATTTATACATGTAGGGCATGTCGATCTAGGGGCCAACTTCATTTATACATGTAGGGCATGTCGATCTAGGGGCCAACTTCATTTATACATGTAGGGCAAGTCGATCTAGGGGCCAACTTTATTTATACATGTAGGGCATGTCGATCTAGGGGCCAACTTTATTTATACATGTAGGGCATGTCGATCTAGGGGCCAACTTCATTTATACATGTAGGGCATGTCGATCTAGGGGCTAACTGTATTTATACATGTAGGGCATGTCGATCTAGGGGCCAACTTTATTTATACATGTAGGGCATGTCGATCTAGGGGCCAACTTTATTTATACATGTAGGGCATGTCGATCTAGGGGCCAACTTCATTTATACATGTAGGGCATGTCGATCTAGGGGCCAACTTCATTTATACATGTAGGGCATGTCGATCTAGGGGCCAACTTCATTTATACATGTAGGGCAAGTCGATCTAGGGGCCAACTTTATTTATACATGTAGGGCATGTCGATCTAGGGGCCAACTTCATTTATACAAGTAGGGCAAGTCGATCTAGGGGCCAACTTTATTTATACATGTAGGGCATGTCGATCTAGGGGCCAACTTCATTTATACATGTAGGGCAAGTCGATCTAGGGGCCAACTTCATTTATACATGTAGGGCAAGAGCCGACCAGCACTAAGATTGATATAGGATACAAGTGACTGCTGTGCACGAGGGTGCACGCGGCGGTAGAGCTGGCGAGAGATACAATTTATGCTAATAAAGTCCAACATGTGTCCGGTAAACCAATCGTAAGCTTGCCGCTCGGTCGTCCAGGTATGCAGACTGCTTTAATTATGCTACCGCGACGACTTCTTATCTCACAGTACCTTCTGCAAAATTACCAATTCGTCTTGTCCCTGTCCGAATAACATTCGGTAGTTCGTGCAGCAAGGGAAATCAACCCTAAGCTTAATGAACTCAGGTGGGCCCACTCTCTGAAAATGTATAGGAGCTCGTGGGCCGAAACATTTGTCGACGAGAGGTTACTTCTACTGATGATTAGTAGACCCCTGCTGTACATGCTTCCCTGTGGAGTTTCTTCTTATTGTACGTGGCTAACCCGCAAGACAACCAGGAAAGGCTAGTGACTATCGGGAAAGACCTTTTGACGCCTATGGAAATTCTGGCCCCCTGGTATCGCCGTGGGGATAAACTGACATCTGGAGACAGATGTCGACTGTGGACCGGGTTGATCACCCCTAACACACTATAACACCTCTGATTTCGAAAACCAATATAGAAAGATGCCCACAGGGCCCTTTGAAAGAGGGGGAGAATGATAGGCACAATCCAATTGAAACAAACGGTGACGACAATGCTAGCCCCGGACTCCGAATCTTGCCCATCGTCCGGGTTTGCTCTGTACATGTGGAAAGAGCTTCATTGGGTTGCATGGTCTGAGAAGGATGAAATGCGAGGGTGCTCCACGCAGTAAACGCCGTAGCAAAACTATTACTCCTGTGGAAGTTTCTGAGTCGTTAGGGAACGACGGGCAGGGTGTCCCCCACTCGCCCGGAGAGGCCCATAACGTTGACTGCGGGGCGCACTTTTGATGATTCCCGAGGAAGTGCGTTCCAGGATCAGGTTTCCACCTGCGAGCGATAAGGTGTCGTGGTGCAAGTTAGAAGGTACATTATGTGAGAAACTAATTCATGATTTAAAAAAGAAGTCGTTAGGCGACAAGCTTACAAAGTTTTGTGATGTAATATACGAGCACTGTTCCCGTGAGTTCGGGATAGGAGAAAAGGCGCCGCCGGGCGTCAAGCAGAATATAAGCAGGAGACAGAGGGACATTCTGAAATGTCGGGCAGAAAAGCATGCCCTCAGAAAACGGCTCAAAGCCGCTACAGACAGCGAACGGGAGGGGCTGCATGAAGTCTGGTTGCATTTGAAGAACAGACACAGTGCCCTCTGTCGCGCTGAGCGTTTCTGTAACAACAGAAGGAGAGCCAAAAGGGAGCGAGAGAAATTCTCTAGGGACCCGTTCCAGTCTGCCAGAGGTCTACTCGAGCAACCGAAGTCTGGGACTCTGGTTGTCAGTAAAGAGGAGCTTGAGTCACATTTACGCAAAATGTACTCTGACAAAAAGAGGAATGAGCCTCTCGATAACAATCCAACGATCCTTAGCGGCCTCAAGCAGCCTGAGTTGCCGAAGGTATCATTTAAAGTGATAACTCCCCTAGGTCTGAGGTTGAGTAAATTGTGAAACGAGCCAGCGGCAAGTCAGCTCCAGGTCCAAATTGTGTTCCGAACGTTCTTTACAAGCGTTGTCCGAGAGTCCTACGAATGCTTCACGGCTTGTTGAGACAAGCGTGGAGCCGAAAACACACATGTCCGGAGTGGCCAAAAGGCCAACGGGGTCTACATTTCCAAAGAGCAGGACTCGAAGTGTCTTTCCCAATTCAGGCCCATCTCGCTGTTGAATGCTGAGGGCAAAATATTTTTCTCGGTCATGGCTGCCGGCTCACACAGTATGTGATGGCGAACTAGTACATCGATACGAGTGTTCAAAAGGGTGGTATCCCGGGCGTTCCTGGGTGCCTTAAACATGCGACCATGATTTGGGAGTCTATCCAGAGGACCAAGCATGAGAGAACCGAATTGCACGTTACATGGTTGGACCTAGCCAACGCCTCTGGGGCAGTTCCCCATTGGCTACTGTGGCAGGCCCTTCGCATGTTTCACGCACCGGCGCAGATCAACGAAATGATCGAGCAATATTTCTCTAAGTTCGCTTTGCGCTTTTGCTACCTCGACGTTTACCACGAGGTGGACTGAGCTACAAGTTGGGATAGCTTTGGGCTGTACGATCTCACCAATACTGCTCGTCATGGCCATGCAGGTCATGTTAGACGGGGCGGCTGGCTACGAACAGGGTCTTTAAATTAGGAATTACTGGATGCCGCCACTACGTGCATTTATAGATGACACGACTATAATCACGGGCAGTGAGGAATCTGCCCGTACGATTCTGAAAAATTGGACGCGGTGGTACAATGGAGCGGTATGCAATTAAAACCGAAGAAGTTGAGTAGTTTGTCAATCCTAAAAGATTAGGTTGCGGAAACCAGTTTTACGGTGGCAAGGAATAAAATCCCCACGGTTCTAGAGGAACCGGTGAAGAGCCTTGGTCGCGTTTACGATTCGAAGTTATCTGATAGAGCGGAAGTCCTGCGAATACACGAGTCACTGGCTACAGGCCTGCTCGCGATCGAGCGAAACCGGCTGATTGGGAAGTTCAAGTTCTGGTGTCTCCAATTCATGTTGATTCCAAAGCTTCTCTGGCCGCTCTTAGTCTACGAGGTGGCAATGAATGCAGTGGAGACGATAGAGAAAAAAATCAACACAGCCATACGAAAGTGGATTGGTGTACCGCCTTGTCTGACTGACGTGGCTCTGTATTGTAAGCAGGCTAAGCTGGTACTCCTGTTCAAATCGATAACCGAAGAGTTTAAACTGGGCATGCTCTTGCGCGAGTCTTCAGACCCAAATGTCATCACTGTCCAGCCCGCTCTAAAGAAATGGAAGGTTCTTGATGCGATCGAATCTGCCCACAATGCACTAAAATTGAGGGAAATTATGGGATACACTCAAACCGACCGTCGAGGCCTAGGGCACGGGAAAGTCAGTTGGTGGTCCAAAGCCACAGCCAAAGAGCGCCGAGACATGGTGATACAGCAAATAAGGGGCAACGAAAACGAGGTTAGGGTCCAGAAAGCAGCCCAACAGTCGCAGCAGGGCCATTGGGTCAGCCTGGAGAGCGCATTGCCAAGAGTACTCACATGGGGTGAGATCTGGCGAATGACCCCGCTGCGACTGAGCTTCATCGTTCGTTCAGCCTATGATGTATTTCCGTCTGGTGTAAACATGGTGAAGTGGTCTGCGGCTAACGACCCGGCATGCCCGCTGTTAGAACACGTACTGTCCGCATGCAGAAAAGCCCTAGGTCAAGGCAGATATACGTGGAGCCACATCAAGGTGCTAAAAGAGTTGACAGCCGTTGTGGACCAGGCTAGGATGGGGGCCAACGCGAGGGCCAGTCCTACCGTCGTCCCCATACGCTTCATCAAGGCTGAGCAGATTCAAAAAATGTAGACTCAACAACGTCGCATACGCTCTATCTATGCTAGACTCTGCGAGGGACTGGGTACTGGCGGTTGACCTGCCTGGCCATGAAAGGTACCCTGAGTTAATCCGAAAGACCGGCCTGCGACCTGACATATTTCTCCACTCTGCGGAGAAACGGCAGCGTATGAGTCGCGAATGGACGAAAGCCATATGTACAAGCTCGAGAAGTACTGTGACTTAGCAACCGGTCTGAGGAGGGACGAAGCGTACACAATAAGAGTCTTCGCCGTCGAAGTCGGCGCAAGAGGTTTTGTTGCCACTTCACTCTACAATGTGATTAAAGAACTAGGATTGCCCGGTAATGAACACAAACGGACACTTAAAATGCTGGGCAAGGTTGCTGAGAGGGCCTCGAGCTGGCTCTGGAGACAACGAAACATCGGTGAGCTGGTCCGGGTGTCTAGCGGAAAAGAATTTCTCATCCCTTAAAGTCCATCGTGTCCGAATTGTCTGCCAGTGTCCCTCTGCCACCTGCTAACAAAGTCCAACATGTGTCCGGTAAACCAATCGTAAGCTTGCTGCTCGGTCGTTCAAGTATGCAGACTGCTTTAATTATGCTACCGCGACGACTTCTTATCTCACAGTACCTTCTGCAAAATCACCAATTCGTCTTGTCCCTGTCCGAATAACATCTGGTAGTTCGTGCAGCAAGGGGAAACCAACCCTGAGCTTCATGAACTCAGGTGGGCCCACTCTCTGAAAATGTATAGGAGCTCGTGGGCCGAAACATTTGTCGACGAGAGGTTACTTCTACTGTTGATTAGTAGACCCCTGCTGTACATGCTCCCCTGTGGAGCTTCTTCTTATATATATGAGTAGACCATGATAAGACTGACATTCTGGAAACGACCTGCTACATGACAATGATGGTGGTATATATTATTTGTTTTAAAATACATTGGTACCATGGAATTAGAACGCCTCAGAATTGGAACAACTTTGAATTGGAAAACTATTTATAAGCAAATATTTTGCATCGGAATGGAACGTGGTTTGGTAAACCGAACTCATGGCACGTGCTGATCCCGTGACGGAGCTGACAACGCAACAGCTTTAGCATCTTCACCAGCCGCAGAAAGAAGAAATTACAGAAGAAATTTTTACCAGGGAGGAACTGGAGGCAAGCTGGAAGGATTAACACTGCTGAAATCCAAGATCTGTTGATCATGTAATTGACAACGCAACAAGTTGCTAAGAGATGGCACCCTGATAGAGACCTGACTGACGTGTGTGTTAATAAATGATAATATTATAGAAGACATTTTTTTTTAAAATAAAAAATATACCAGAGCACTTTGGAACGTTGGTTAACAACACAAACTAGTGACCCTACATAATTAACAAATAGTGAAAGATCATCATATAAAACCCAAGAATGGATTGATTCCTGATGTTATTATGGAAAGTGACTCGCCTTCCAAACAATCAGTTCCGTAAATCACCATTTTCCTCCTGCTTCTATATGCTGTCATGATACTGATCAAGGTATAGTAAACGCAGTGTTCTTATATGTTTTTAACGTTTGAATTCAGATATGATCATCATGTGTTACTATATTTACAATGAACTGTATTTAGGACACATTTTAAAATCTTAGTTTGCTGCAACCTGCAACAGATTAGTTTGAATTTCATTATTTTCAGTTTGAAAAATACCTGCTTAGTAATATATATATTATTACTGCTGATGCTGATTTGACGCAAGAGCTCCAGTTTGGCAGGTAAATGTTCTACTATGGCTCCAAAATATTCGTAACGTTTCAATAGAAGCCAGTGCTCTCTCTGTATCTCTCTCTCTCTCTCTCTCTCTCTCTCTCTCTCTCTCTCTCTCTCTCTCTCTCTCTCTCTCTCTCTCTCTCAAAAACACATTATCTTTCACGCACACACACATGTATATGTACATACTTACACACAAGCCTTCCAGAAGTAAATACCTAGATGGCTCTGCCATCTGGCATAATCAAAGAATAAACGCAAACCTGCTTGAAATTTAAAAAAAAAGTAAACAACCATTGTATGACACTATGATCTTTGATGCTTGTTCACATTGAGCACACTCAATAAACGGCTGTGCATACTACATTAACTCCTGAAGGCTCTGTTTTAACAAACCCGAAAATAGTTTGCTTGATTATGTATGTTATCCAATACAACCTGCAAAACATCAGATGTCAGGGACAAGATTAGGCATACAATATTCTAGCAAACATCAGCTGACAGGGGCAAGGTTAGGCATACAATATTCTAGCAAACATCAGCTGACAGGGGCAAGGTTAGGCATACAATATTCTAGCAAACATCAGCTGACAGGGGCAAGGTTAGGCATACAATATTCTAGCAAACATCAGCTGACAGGGGCAAGGTTAGGCATACAATATTCTAGCAAACATCAGCTGACAGGGGCAAGATTAGGCGTACAATATTCTAGCAAACATCAGCTGTCAGGGGCAAGATTAGGCATACAATATTCTAGCAAACATCAGCTGACAGGGGCAAGGTTAGGCATACAATATTCTAGCAAACATCAGCTGTCAGGGGCAAGATTAGGCATACAATATTCTAGCAAACATCAGCTGACAAGGGCAAGATTAGGCATACAATATTCTAGCAAACATCAGCTGTCAGGGGCAAGATTAGGCATACAATATTCTAGCAAACATCAGCTGACAGGGGCAAGATTAGGCATACAATATTCTAGCAAACATCAGCTGACAGGGGCAAGGTTAGGCATACAATCACCCTTTCACTTCAGACTTATTTTGGGACGGAAAAACCAAAAGGTTGGAAAAAAAGACGGTACCCAAGGTAAGTGGCTATAATAAAGAAGAAGAAAAGAACTTATTGTCAAACACCATTTGTACATTTACACGAGTCTTCTTCTTCTTTATGTCTTTTTTATACCGCTTCAGGTGCCGAGGAAGATAAGGTCCTGCCTCGTGCGCTTCTGGCTGTTTCAACCATAGACACATCGTGGTGCAGTAGAGTTTCTCTGATATTTTCTTCCCATCCTGTTCTTGGTTTACCCCTTGATCTACGCCCCTCTACTATTTTGGTAAATGCCTTTTATTGCATAGCATCAGAAGACATTTTCTCCAAGTGGGCTAACCATTTGCTGTCTTCGTATGTAATTTAGAATTGTTTCTGTGCTGACTTTATCTCCTATGACCTCATTCCTGATTTCATCTCTTCTGGTCAGTCTTTCTCAGACACCTCATTTCCATGGTTACTAATTTTCTTTTATGTTTTGTTGCGAGTGACCTTGTCTGGTACTGGTAACATAGGGTGAGCAATGAATATGCGTTGTTGAGATGTCTCTTTGTGCTGACTGCGTTTGCCTTAAGAGGAACGAGGGGGGGGGGGGGGGGGGGGGGGGTAGCTGTTCCAATACCTAGCCTTTTTTACTGCATCGGATGGTAATTTCTTCGGCCAAATGACCTTCTTCAGTAAATGTTGTTCCAAGATATTTAAACTCAGATGCCTGTTTAATGTATCTATATTCTGATGATATATTTAAATTCTGCTTCTTTATTCAGATTGATATTGCTTCTGTCTTTTCGATGATTCGCATATTATTTGATTCACATTATTCATTCATAGGTGTGAGAAGCTGTTGTAAATTCATGGCTGTATCTATAATCAAGGCCTGGTAATCGGAAAAGAGTAATCCGTTGATGTTACTATTATTTTCGTTCCTTGATTTGGCAGCTTTGTTTATAATGTCAGTATAGGTCATAATCAGATGGTGATAAGACACATCCCTGCTACTCCAGATGTTACTTTGAATGGTTTAGATGTTCCCTGATTTATTCTAACTAGGCTTCTACAGTCTCTGTATAAACTTTTCCAAACTTCAATGAGATGTTCACTTACTCCATATCGAGCCATTACATTTCATATTTGTGTGTGTGTGTGTCGAAGCTTTCTCCTGGTCCATAAATGTTACAAATATCATATTCGTTGTTTTTTTTTTCAATTAACTGATCAAGTGTGAAGATTGCATCTGTGCAGCTTCTATTTCATCTGAAACCCATCTGTACTTCTGTCAACTGTTCTATTACTGGTCGCAGCCTCGTTTCTATTATCTTAGCACACATTTTCCCAACATGACTTAAAAGAGAGATGCCTCGATATTGACTGCATTGTTGCTTGCCTACTTTGTTTACTTAAGTAACGCTATGAATGACACTTTACTCTCTGTGGGAATAAAAGTTCACTTTTGTTAATCTTTGAAAACTGATTCTACTTTCTTGATGGCGATAATTCTTGCAACACTGTGGTTCGCAATATTATTCTTTGTCCCAGATTTTATTCCATTTACTAAACACGAGAAAAGTAGGTTTTTGTGTAAACGATGTTGGTCACTGCTCAGATTATTTTTCACTGAAAGAAGTAAGTATTTTTGGTTTCTAAATAAATTTTATGAAATACATTTCTGTAGAAAGGGTTGGATGGGCAAATAGTTTGCAGGCGTTCAGTAAAAAGCTGTGTACCTTTATTGCATTGAAATATATTTTTTTCTCCATCTGGAGATGTGGTTCCTGTTTCTTCTTGCCATGCACACCTGTTTACCTCAAAAACATCCAGGTATGCAATGCACACCTGTTTATCTAAAAAAATGCAGGTATTTCATGCACACCTGTTTATATTCAAAACATCCAGGTATGCCACGTAGAGAAATAAACAGATGAGAAACTCTAGAGGATGAAGGAACAATATTTATGTATATAAAATAAACAGATGATGTTTTGATCGGCACTTAAAGAAAAGATTACAAAGGTAGAAGCTCACACTAGAAAATTTAAAATTGAAAGATTTAGTTGCCGTTCCAGGAATCGAACCTGTCACATCCAAGCGACGAATGCACATAGCTAAAAAACGAGTGTGGTGAGACGCATGGCCAGCTAGGTTTCCAAAAGGCTTCTTTATTGGCCATGTCTATCGTACATCTTGAAATCCACAACTATGGAATACGGAAAGAATTCTACTGGTATATTTAATATATACCAAGTTTTTTCTTTAGGAACCACCCTGGTGCACTATATAGACACGATTACTTAGGACACGTCCAGGTATACACGGAAGACCTCCATTTTACTCGACATAGAGACAAATCATATACTTCTAATTAATAGTGAAACAATATAAATGTTTTTTGTTGTTGTTGTTGTAAACTCCTTTCTTTTAATTTTTATTTTCTATTCACTGAAGGAGCATTCTGAAACGGAGTGGCAATCGCCTAGCTGTTAAGACACACATTGCATTGTAGACTTTCTGGTGATGTTACAGCGGGGACATACTCACATGCATTTCGCAACAGATCTTATTAAAATAAAGTAACAACAGGCGATTGCCTGTTTATTACAAAATGTTTGCCAATTGTTCAATATTTGTTATATCCATCTTCCTTTCTTCTTTCACAAAGTTTTTTTTTTCAAATCTAGCTGCTTTTTTTTATATTCCATATTTTTCTTGAAAATTGTCCCTCTCATCAATTTTATGAGTCATTTAATTAGACATTTAGTTTAAATCTTTCGGTGAGCAAAAAAGAAAAAAAAATGCATCCGGAAAAAGTTGAGCGCGCAATTAACCTTTTCGGCGACAGATGTCTTGAACATTTCCGGAACATCCAGAAAAGGAGGGAGAGACAATTTGTACTGGATAAATATTTGTGTAAACACTCAACAAAAGGGTGATGACGATCCTGGGGCCAAAGCCAAAAGCTAAACAGGAAGACAAACATTAAGTATACTGTGTTAGTGTTTACAAGCAATTGCTGGGGTGTAGCGGCTAGACGCTCGCCAACGGATTAGAAGGTGGTGGGCTCAGGTCCTGACGAATTGCAATTTTTTTTTTCAAAAATGACCCTGGCTTCCAATTCGACCTAACCTCAAAGGGGTAACAGGTAACATCTTAGGATGTAACGGCCATCAGTTCCCAGTGGTGATTAGTCTTTAAAATATAGTTATAGCCCTTTATGCCCAATAGAAGACGGGGAAAAGGGTCCTTTTTTTTAGTGATTACAAAACTTTTCACTTCGATCACATTTCCATTGCCATAGCCACGTGACCTCTGGACTAAGTTTTCGCATGTTTCTTTATGTAAATTATGTGTTTGTTTACTTACAATTTGTTTCAGAACTTTGGTTTTGAATATTTATTATGGTACGAAATGCAGTTAATGTGATAAACACAGGTTTAAAGGTAATAACAATCTAACAAGGTGATTTTGTTGTTTGTTGGGACGAATTAAAATTATTTACAAGAGAATCAAATTATAATAGTGTAATAATCTGCCAGGCAAGTCCCAAACACGACTAGGGGTTGGTTTGAGACCGTTTAAATTATTTTAAATATATATATATATATATATATATATATATATATATATATATATATATATATATTGTATACAACATAAGCCACACAAAACCAACCAATCATAAGATACAACGATTTTGACGTGAGTAGATGAGGGCTTCTGTTTAACTAGGAGAGGAAAGACAGAAGGGTGAGTAGCAGAGGAAGAAGAAGAAGAAGAAAAAGAAGAAGACGAAGAAGAAGAAGAAGAAGAAGAAGAAGAAGAAGAAGAAGAAGAAGAAGCAGAGGAAGAAGAAGAAGAAGAAGAAGAAGAAGAAGAAGAAGAAGAAGAAGAAGAAGAAGAAGAAGAAGAAGAAGAAGAAGAAGAAGAAGAAGAAGAAGAAGAAGAAGAAGAAGAAGAAGAAGAAGAAGAAGAAGAAGAAAAGGAGAAGAAGAAGAAAAAGAAGAAGGAGAAGTGATGTTGAAAGAACAAGTTTTACCAAGACGGCTTTGTTTCATAAATTAATTTATATTTGGACGTTATAGATTGCTAATTAGTTTGGAATAGTCGAGGTCATTCAGCATCTGGTCAGGATACATGGAGCTTGATAACAAATATTGTTAGAGAGTAGACAGTAATCGTAGTCAAATGCTCTCCTACAGTGATCTATGTAAATACCGTGGCTTGATGCTTACGTCTTTCATTATTTTACAGTGGCTTTATTTCCAGCAAAGTTCTGTTTTCAAAATAGCTTTTTCCAGACGTTGCGATAACACAACCTGATTTGTACAGCTACTGTCTAGACGTTTCCACAAGCCACGGTTCTAAAACATTGAAACAATTTTTTCAATTGTGTCTACACGTTTAAACATAATTTAGAGGGCCCATCAAACGGCCAGAACTTCCTGCAAAAAATGAATCCTACGTGACTCAGTCCTCTGTAAGTGTTGCTTTGAACAGTTTGTTTATATTTGTAAGGGCACCATTGGCTCTTATCTGCCGGTGTTGTTTATTGTATCAGAGTTCTACAAATATAGTCATCAATGATTGCATCATCTTTTGTGCTCATACAGGCTTGTTGCACACACACACACACACATACAAACATACAGAGAGAGAGAGAGAGAGAGAGAGATACACACATACACACACTCACAGATACACACATTCCTTTACTCACACACAGATATACACACATACACACACGTATGACACGTTTAGTAATTTTTTTTATATATCTACAGGAGCCAGTATCAGTCTTTGTTTTTGTTCTTTCTTTGTCCGCTATACTTTCTCCATCTACTTGTCTATTTCTTTCTCTTTACTCTCCTGCCTTTATACTCTATTTTCTCTCTCGTCTTCTCTCTGTGTACTTTTGACTTTTTGCCCTTCTATTTTTCTCTTTCCAATGTATGCGAACACACATATACACTCACTCAAACCCACACAGACACATCTAAACATGCACACGCTCAATTCTTGAGTGATTGGTCTATACAGAAGCACGATTAGAAATGCCTTAATGCCTTCACATTTTCCCCTACCGACACTTAGAACCACACAGTTTACTGGCATGTTCAGACGTGCCGCGCAAGAACGTTGCTTCCATGTCATGTTTAGATCGATGTTTCCTCTACTTCTGACGAGTCTCTTAGCTTTTAGTGTTTATAGAGTATGTTGTCACACTTCAGTAGCAATATAATTACTGCTTTGTGTGTTTAGTTTGTGATTCTAATAACTTCAGCTCTGCTGTAGCCTCAGTCGGTATGTGATGCGATGAGATTGTTAATGCAGGCTTTGATGTAGGCTCACTGGCAACAAAATGATAACTACAAATGGTTTTATGTACCTTCAGATTAACTAACACATTGAAGTCTTCTCCTAGAATATAGATTTAAAAAGCAACTGGCAAAATAAACAAGCTCAGCACAAACGGGAAGTGGAAGTATAGTTTGTTGCCAAAGTCGTGCCTAATTTAACACAAACCTGAAACTCAGCGCCTGTGCTCTGTCAGTTGTTGAGATTTCGATTGCAGCCTGTTAATAATCATGTCCGCGTTGGAAAATAATTATAATGTAAACTAACATCTAGTTTTTGTTTGACTTTGTTGTTGGTATATGAGAAACAACAGGCACCGACTCAGAGCTTAAATTCATCATAACATCAAACTGCACATCATTTAGAAACCAAGGCGCACATATTTTGAATGTTTAAGTGGTTTCGTCATGTATTGCCATGATGCTTGTTGGTTGGCTCATAGAAAAGTACATGGTTTGTGTCAATTATGTATTTTTGTTTTTTGAAAAGACGTGCACACATTATTAGTCTGATAAAGATTAGATACATCTGTTGCTGTAAGAAAACAGCAGAACCAGTAGAATGTGAACTGTGAAATGGACATGAGAAATCTAAGACCGTAAGCAAACATTCGTGTTGATCTGTACTTGAGTTGTCGATGTGTTTATTAAAGTTTTAGGATACGACTTTTGGAAAGGACTATAGATAGCTTCACACTGAAACCATTTTGAGTGGCAAAATGGATGTTGCAGCTACAGAGCCTACTCGGCATACAACAATATTACAGCTACATAAAATGTACATAAACTAGCTATTTATAGAACGAAGTCAGCTTCTTTATATTGGCAATATAAAAATGAACCAACTGGCAGTAAAAGTAAATAACAACATGCAATTTGAGAAGAAAACAGCTAGTAATAGAAGAAACAAATCTGGCAATATGAGAACAGACTGCAACAATACCCGTACATAAAACGTTGACCACGTACTGAAATATGAGTGACAGAATAGATAAGAAAGCAATTGCCGCTACTGAGAACTGTCATACTCAACCACACTAAGACTCCAGCATCTTCTCTTTGTTTTCCAGATAAGATCAGGCAGCTCTTTCTTTAAACAAGTCAAAGACAGTGTTGCCACTTTGGATGTATAACATCCAGATTTAGATGTTTCCCTTGCGTTTAGATAGGGTTTTTGAAATTTAGATGGTAGATGTCTTTCTAAATGTTTTTAATTTGGAGTGTATTTATCAAATCTAACCTAACAAACAGAATGAAATTTGACCTCTTAATTGCTGTCTTGACAATAACATTTGGCCTGATCAGAGTAGGAAAAGGCTGGTCCACTTATCAGCTCCCTGATTGGGTATTAAAAGAAATTGGAACAGCTAAAGCACACCAGAGTCATTTTGGATCTGAAGCTTCAACTTCATCATCCAAGCTAAGTTTATCCAGTGGATCTTGTGAGGCAGACTTCAATAGAGATGAGGACTTGATTATATAGGGTAAGTCATATCAATTGCTATGTAATTTGTGACTCTTTCAATTTGGATGTTTTTCCTAGATGTTTTCCCACCCAAATTTAGATGCTTTTAGATGTTTTTAAACTCTGTTTTGGATGTTTTTTGTCAAAGAAAAGTGGCAACACTGGTCAAAGATCAAAGCAGCCTTGGACAATTTATTACTTTCAGAAGTTGGCCTTGAAGCTGTAAAGCTCCTAAAATCCAGTGTTGCTTTAGTCTCCATACAAGAGCCAGGCATTGTTTGTCTGAAACCATGCTGGGTTTAATCATTTATCTCATTGCTTCTACAGTATGTAAATCATATCATCTATATGCGTGGTGCCTAGCATGATGTTGAAATTGCCTAGCTAGTTATGATTACCTATCTTCTTTTAATTCGTGAAAATCGTTTTCTTCGTATTCACTGGCTGTAAACTCCTACGGATAGTTCAAGGTATTCTTGTTCCAGAGCCTGAGTTTTGCGTCATATCCGTTTCACACATCTATCGTATTTGTATGCAGACTGTTGGTTCCTTGCCACTCAGGAAGATGTATTCTGAATACGTAGGATGGCCCATGTAATCGAATACTACCGGCATGCTTGTTTGGGAGGCGGTGGGTCTACTCTTGTTTTCTCACCAATGGGGCGTCGGAACCCACACGGAGGTAGTGGGGGGGGGGGGCTGATGGTTGGAGGATATAATGATAGGGCAAAACACTTCAAAAACCAGACAAACCTAAAGCTTTGTCAAACCACGCCCACCCCCCCCCCCTCCTTAATTTTCTCTTTTTTTTCTGTACAACACAATTGCCCGCCCCCTCTTTCCCAATAAACACATACGTACACGCACTAACTTGTACATTTATAATGTTTGCGCACTGTATTTACCTGAACTGACATATGTGTGAATTTAAAGTATGCCTTCATACCTTTTGTATATGATCTCTCTCTCTCTCTCTCTCTCTCTCTCTCTCTCTCTCTCTCTCTCTCTCTCTCTCTCTCTCTCTCTCTCTCTCTCTCTCTCACTCGGTGGTGTGTGTATGTGTGTGTGTGGGGGGGGGGGGGGGGAGCTGAGAAGCGTTTGCTATTGCTATGCCCTACTCAATCCAGTCATTAATGTTACTTTGAAACCGACGACATTACAGACCATCAGACGTCATTATTGTGCGCAAACATTTTTAACAAATGTTTCCCCTTGAAAACTTGGAATTTAAAATGGACAGCCATTTTCATAATTGCTGTCTTTATCAGTTTAGTGTCTATTTGTTTCTTTCGAAGACACATTTAGGACATTATGTTAAATGTACTTCAAATGTAAGATGTGGTCTATAGCCACACTTACGGTTTATAAACCTTGAAGATTTTACTTGATAAATGCTGTTTAAACAACAATGTTATTTGAAAGGACGGCTAGTGTGTGGGAGCAGACAAGTTATCGCAGCTGAAGCAGCTGCCGACTGTACTCAGATGGTTGGTAAACACATGTGGATTATGTCAGGTCTCGGCAACTTTTGGCCGGCGTACCAGTTGTGGCACATGAATGGATTTTCTATGGCACACTGAAGTATATGATCTAACTTGTTTGCAAACAAAACGTATAATCTAAAATAATTTTGTTAGGCAATGTAGCATGACTTTGATATATTTGATCCTGACAACACTAGTAGATGGTTGCCTAGCGGTCATCTTCTGCAGGGGTAGGCAACATTTGCCACACTGGTCAAGAAAAGATCCGCCAAATAATTCTGTCTCGTTCTACCAGAGACAGCCACAATTACATGTTTAAACAAACGAAGTAGTCACATTTTACATGACCCGAAAAATAATGAAAGAAATATACAATTAGACATTGACAGAAGAAGGTTCCAACTGCTGCCTGTACCCCAGTGGTTCCCAAGATTTGAGGATTGGAGATCTTTCCATAATAAAATGTTATGGATGAGTCGCTTAGCTCTGCCGTATCCTATGTCTTACAAGATAATGATGTTTGGAGGTAATGTTACAGAGCGGAGAAAGAGGGAGCTGGGTACATCATTATGGACTGTCAAGTAAACATATATCCAAACAGCTGTGTAATGCCCAAGCATAGAAATTATATTTTACACAACTAAACACTCAACAAGATGCCAAACGCACATAAAACTTGTGGGAGAATCACCAAGAAATCATCACACTGTAACCGTCATAAACATTTAAAGAGCATCACCTTGCTTTATATAAGTTGTTATTTGATAAAGGTCAGACTTTCTGCCTTTATGTGTTATTCTATCATAAGTATCTGACTCACATTGTGTGGTCAGGGTGATGAACTGCTGTTATATTCCAAAGTCCTTCATAGCATTTAATAAACTGTTATTTTTTTATTTACTGAAATAAATTAGTCCATACTTCAAACTTTTCTTTTCTGCTATTTAAAAAAGAAATGATATCAGGGACGAAATTTGTAATATGAATAGATTGCATTTATCGTTCATGATTTCATTAATTACTTTTTTTGCCAATAAATATGATTTTTATATTCGACGCCTGTGTCACGGAGTGAACAACCAAACCCTACACTTTGGACTATTCGCGACGATGACACCCCTAGCGGGCAGGTCACATTTCAAATTTAAACTCGTCCGGTGGGTATATAGTCCCTCATATTGATATATACCTCTATCTGGTGGAATAAACATTTCTAGACCCTCTAGTTATTTTGAGAAGTCTACATTTTCAAACTTGCAAATGTGTGATAGATAATTTCTGGAATAATATTCTGAAATTCCTGAAAGCCTTTTAACTCCTTGTGCACTAATACAGGACTTCTTCTCTAGAGACGCCAAGCGGAATCTAGCGCGGTCAGCTTTGCCAGACCTCTGAGGTGTCGAGACGCATTTCAACTCTCTGATTAAACCTTGGCGCATTCAAAATACCAGTTTAATCTTTGAAGGATTCTAAGCTTGGGTAAGTTGATTATAGTTTACGAGTACCATGAAATATGTCTCTTTAAAGTTGGCCACTGCTGCAGGAATGGAAGATTCAGCTGTGTGACCGCACAGAACTAGACCGTTCATGGTGTCCAGACACTCAAGCTCCTAAAATCAAATCTTTCCCTTCGCAGGCTAATAGTTTTTGCTCTACATGACCCACACCATTATAAAGATATTAAACCCAGCACGTTAATTATTCTCTAACCAGACAACCGAGTTTGTTTTGATTAGCAGACATATTAAACTGGGTTACCCTTCAGCCAGCTAGGCGCTGTGACCTCAGAGGTTGGTTTTAGCACAACACAGTGTGTGCGATGAGCAGACGGTGGATGGTATAAAATATATATGTGAGAGAGAGAGATGGGATGTATATCTACAAGTACATGTGGGCGAGAAGAGTTGATGTTCTATGTTTGATAGTCTATCTGTCTCCACGCTGGTACTTATCTCCTGTCCCTGTTACTGACTGAACAATAGAGATGATATGTAGAGACTTATACTGTCTCGTTATCCTAAGAGCTGTTCTCTGAATGATTACTAACGTGGATGGTAATAAACTGAGCTTGACATGTAACCCCTGAGATGACCGCTAATTCTGAGTTCCTTCTTGATACAGGATGATATCTCCTTGGAGGCAAGGCAGTGATTCAGCGATCCACAGAATCACCTACAAGGAAGTCACCTATGTCTAAGCCAGTGGTGGGCATCAGAGTGTAAATCAAACTTTTGTCATCATTTAATGAAATCCTCCAGTTGGTCTACAGACAACATTGTGGGTGTTGTACCTTTACCATCATTTATTGGGCAGCTTGTTTGTGCCTCAAGTGTTTGACTTGGTACCTGAGATCCTCTCCGGGAGCTTGGGTGCATCTCCAGTGTTCGAGTGTCTAGTGTGAAACTGTTTAACGTAACAACAGAGTGACTGAACATCCAGCAATTTCAAGAAACCAGGGATTCAGATAAGTGTGGTGAATCATTGGTTTATTGCCGGGCTTCACTATTAATCGTCCACATGATCATGATGATAATCTAGGCTGACTCTGGGACATTATTACACGTTCAGTCCGATCAAGTTTGAAGTTTTGGTCCTTCAAATCACTTTGGGTTCTTGAAGTTATTTGCTGTTTCCTATATAATGTATGTGTTGCATTTATTACATGTTCAGAAAGTTTCACTATTGACTGGAGTGTCACTCATTCATTGTTCTTAGCTGTCTAAAGTACATGTATGTTCAATTAATAATCTTCATCTGTGTTAACATGGCTGTGATAGTATACTATCATAGCCTAGGAGCTATTCTTTTATAGTAGTGGGGATGTCCAGCCAAGTGTGCCTAGGAAAATTTGATATTCTGTAGTGCCAGAGCTTGAGTAGCTCTACTCCTGAAATAATTTGAGCGTATATTGGCCACAGGATATCCCTTAGACCAATACGAGCCGATGCCTCGACATTATTATTTCAGAGTGCTGTTGGTTCTTAAGGAGAAATCCTTAAATCAGGCACGCGACACGAGCGGTGTGAGACAGCCTGAGACGTGTATCGTAGTTTTTGATACTTGTACTAGCTCAATGTTTTTAATTCATCCCTCTTGATGAGCCTCATTTATGTGCTATCAATTAGAAATTACCTCATAGTAGCTTTGAGTTCATGCAATAAAGAATCAAAAGATAGTTGTCCATCATTTCCACGCCTTTAGGACATGGACCAAAAAATGAGGTCCATTAATTTTATACCACTACATCTCGTCGGCTTCTAGATTTCGTAAGGAATTCCTAGGGATCCCTCGCGATCTGCCTGGACAGTACCATATGGGGGGGGGGGGGGGTTAGGGTTTGTGTTTGTGTTCAATAAATAGTGAATAGCCTAACCCGAATCCCTCTATACCATAGGACGTTATGGGGATTTCCCTACCTAATCTCCAAGCTGACGAGATGTCAGAAAAAAATTTAAGTACCTAAAGGTCTAGTCTCCACTCCTAGGCCACACCGGGGCCACTCTTTAGAGAAATGAACTTCTCAGGAATTATTACCCGGTACCCGTTTTAGGAAGGGCCGATCCTGGAGCAAAAAAAAAAAAAATTTTTTGAGACAGGTCTCCTGAATTGCTCCGGCCAAAGTTAACCTGTCTTTATGCAGGCCAGTGGCGTAGGAAATATGAACGGTAGTGCGTGCCGCCCTGTGTTTTATCACTAAGAGGGTGACAAAATGGTAAACAACAGTTACAATAAATACAATAAAAAAATTTTTTTTTTAAATTTACCGTTGGAAAACTGTTGACAATTTGAAAACAAAAATTATATTATTTAAATTGATTTTATAACTTTGTGCGACAATTAACCCCAGTAAGCTAACACAATGGGAAATGCTTGGAAGCAAGCTGGCCGAAGAAGACAGAACAGCAGTCAACTAGGTATATTGTTAGATGAAGTAGAATATGTCATTTGTACCGCCCCTAGACTGAAGGCGACAGGTATTGAAGATCTACGAACTGAGGCTATCAAGGCAGCAGGAAAAGCTGAAGCAATATAGCTAAAGAGAATATTTCAGGTGGCATGGTAAAGGTAAAAGGTAAAGTCGGGAGATGTGAACCAGCGTCATTGCACATGGTTACAAACCATAAGTGCTCTGCAACCAGTACGGACAGCTGATAAGAATTGTCCGCCTGTGTCGCCGTTCGCACGTAACTCTGTAGCTACAGCGACGTTCCTCCATTCGCCCCAGAGTGTCAACTCTGGTACCCATTTCCTAGAGGCTGGGTGAACCCCGGGAACCACCCGGTTTCGAACACAGGCCGTGGGCTGCAGCGAGTCGCAGCTGGATTTCAAAGCGAGCCTCTTATTGACTGCGCTAACGCGGCCCCTCAGGTGGCATGGGAAAATCAAGAAACATTATATGATTGGCAAACTTCTATCATCGTCCCGCTTTGGAAAAATAAAGAGGGAGTTTACTCATTACAGAGGAATTTCGCTATTAGCCACAATGGGATAATGTATGCTAAGATCATCGAAAAAAAGGCTAAGACCATTGAAAGAGCTTTCAGAAGCACAGATGGGCTTTCGACAAAACAGAAGTTGCACAGATGCCATTTATGCATTGAGACAACTATCAGAAAGAGCAATAGAACACGATAAGACATGTTTTGTGACATTCATAGACCAAGAAAAAGCCTTTAATAGAGTCGACAGGAATATGTTGTGGGTGTGTATCAGGAAAAAGAGAATCAGCAATCATCTTATTAATATGTGCAAACGCCTGTGCACACGTAGTAAATTCTGTATAAGATCGAAGGTAGGATTGTCAATAACGTTTATTGTGAACTCTGGTGTGCGTCAGGGCTGTGTACTATCTTTTTATAAGATACATAGATACCGTTGTAAGGAAACAAACTTAAATCCTAAAGAAGATATTACAGATTTACTATTCGCCGACCACCAGGTAGGTACTTATAGCAAAATGTACGGAATGCCTTTAGAGCCACCTAATTCCAAATGATAACAACTTGGAGGAATATAACAACAAAAGTAAACACTGCGAAGATAGGCACAATGGTGATAGGAAGACAGAAAGACAATTAAGAAATAAAATTAAAAAAACAACGCCTTAAGAAAAACAGAGGAATTCAAGTGTTTGGGAGCAATTCTGAAAGTACTGGAGAGTTTGGGGAAATGCCATTCTGGTCTCAAGACTCAGTGAAGGGAAAACCCCAACTGCACCTCCACGAGGTAGAGGACGGTAAACATACTGCGCTGTGTCCAACGCAGGAGCATCCCAGAGCAGGGCACTCACTTGCCCTAGCAATAGAAAAGGTTGCTGAAGGCTGAGGACAAGTTCTAAAGCCAAGTCAAGTGGATGTGGACAGCAAAGGGAAACTACCACATTACTATCCCAAGAAACTCATCATGGAAGCCAAAAATGAAACTCAAAGATTTGATGGTTAGGCCCCCACGCCAGGCAGATCACAAACGCGATCTGGGGAAGAAAACAATGGCAGAGCAAGCAAGGGTAGTTGTGATGACAGCCTTAAGCTCGACGGTACTACAATAGAAAACTCGGTCACCGCATAGAATGTTAGGACCATGTCAGGGAAAACTTAGCATCGTTGGCAGAGAATTAGAAAGGAATAAAATAGATATACTAGGAATTTCTGAACATAGATGGGCGGGTCAAGGCTATTTTGTGACTCAAACAGGAGATACATTTTTTTTATTCAGGAAAGGAAAAGAGTAGTTTGAGCGGGTGGGTTTTCTGATAACAAGAAAAGTTTTTTCATCACTTTTTGGATATAATCCGATCAGCGACCGAATTCTAACTGCCAGACTCAAGTCAAGGAAAAGAAACGTCACAATTATTCAAGTATATGCCCCAACATCTGCATCAGAGGAAGATAAAATTCAAAACTTGTATGACAGTTTAGAAGAGACATTCGAAAGGGTAGAAAAAAAATAGATATTATAATCATCATGGGAGATTTTAACGCAAAAATTGGCCGAGGTAGAGTAGAGGAAGAGGAAACGGAGGCCCATTTGGCATAGGAGACAGAAACGAGAGTGGGGAGAAACTGATTGAATTCTATATAGAAAAGAATATGTGTATTACCAACACACTATTTAAACAACACCCAAGAAGGCTCTACACCTGGACATCACCAGATGGAAATAGCAGCAACCAAATTGATTACATTTTAATACAACAAAAATGGAGGACATGTATAACATCTGCAAAGACATTCACTGGAGCTGACTGTGACACTGATCACAAACTTCTTGTTACAGAGTTTAAAATAAAACTGAAAAACGTGTTGAAAGGGGCGAAGCCAATACGTTTTGTTTTAAGAAATTTGCCAAACGATTACAGCATTGAGGTTGAGGCACTAATGGCAGTGCAGGAGGATATGACACCGGATGAGTTGGCTGATGAAACAAGAAACATCATCATCACAACAGCTCAGAACATGATTCCTTAAAAAAAAAACACCACACAAGAAACAGATTTACATTACAGAAACAACTTTGAAGCTGATAGAAGAAAGAATAAATTTAAAGCAAGTAGGGACAGAAACAAATAGCCATGCATATAGGAACTACAAGGAAGAAATCAGAAGAGCTATCAGAGGAGATAAAAAACAGTTTATTATAAATACTTGTAATAGAATTGAACAACTCCAGATGCAAGGAAGAGACAGAGACATGTTTAAAAAAATTAAAACATAGACATGCTAATTCAGGCCTTCTTTACATGTAATAAGTGATTAAAACGGTAACACATTAACGGAAACCACAGACATATTAGAAAGATGGAAAGAAATGTATGAGGATGTGACAGGTAATTCAAAAACGACTTGTGAAAGTTATGAAAAAGAACCAGAGCGGTTACTGGATGAGGTACGATCAGCAATACACAGCCTGAAGAAAGGAAAGTCACCAGGTTGCGAAATACCAGCAGAACTAATTCAAGCAGGAGGAGAGGCCAGAGTCCGAATCTACCATGCACTGTGCTCGAAGATCTGGAACAGTGGCATTTGGCCTAAAGCGTGGAAAAAACCAGTCCTCTCCCAAAGAAAGGAAATCCAAAACTATGCTTCAACTACTATACCATCGCATTATTAACTCATGCTTGCAAAATCCGCTTACGAATTATCATGAAAAGGATTGAAAGGATATTACAATATGAGCTAGTTGAAACTCTTTATCATGAACAATAAGCAGTCATCAGAGCAGCTGGTGAAACATCTGATTGGTTCGAGGTGCAAAAGGGTGTGAGGCAGGGGTGCATTCTCTCACCACACCTATTCAATATATACGCAGAAAATATAATGAGAAATGTCAAAAATGACCAGACTTGTGACAGTTATCATCCGCTCAAAATTGGTGGCAACCCTATTCCGGAACTCCGCTACGCAGATGACAAAGTCCTCCTTTCGAACAGCGTAAAGGGAATAGAAAATTTAATATTGTCTTTCCGAAAGCACAGTGAAGATCAAAATCTGTTCTTGAATTTAAAGAAAACGAAAAAAAATGTCCACAGATAAAACTGACTGTCACCCAAAAATAACAATAAATGATGAAGAAATTGAAAATCTCTCAAACTTTGAAAATCTAGGCTCTATAATAAACAACAATGGAGACTAATCGACAGAAATTAAAAGGAGGATGGCATAGCAGTAAAAAGATTGAACAGCCTTAAAAGTCAATGGTTAAGCACCAGCAAGGAGAAAAAAATTACAATTTTGAGAGCATGCATCTTCACTGTGGCTGCATACGGATGTGAGTCGTAGACTATCTCTCAGTCCACAAGAAAGAGAATTGGGGCTTTTAAGCTGAAATGATATAGAAAGATTGTCAGAATATCTTGGACAAAGAAGATGAGAAAAATTGACATCTTAAAAGATCTGAACACCAAGGAAGATTAACTAATAAACAGCATCCTTTCTCGAAAGTTAAACTATTTTGGTCGTATCAAGCGCTACGACGGATTGAAACAACTTAAAGCAAAAGGCATGGTACCAGGAAGGAGGGGCAGAGGCCGACCGACACCAAGATGGGCATAGGATATAAGTGAATCCTTGAGTGTAAAAGTTCATGAGGCGGGAGAACTGGCGAGAGACCGAGCTTCTTTTAGGTAGACTGTGATGAGAGCGATGTTCTGCAAAGGACCTGCTACATGATGATGATGGGAGCAATTTTACTTCCGATGGAAAACTGGACAGAGAAATTAGCTCGAGATGTGCCAGTGCTAACAAGTAATGGGGCAAATATGTCCCCTGTTGACACACAAGCAGATAACCTGGAGTATTAAAGTGAATCTTATCAGAACTAATTTTTGCCCAAAAATATGCTATCAGTGCCAAACGTGGACACAGATCCTCGGATGAAAAAAAATGTGACAACAGAGATGAAATGCTTTAGAAGAGCTGCAGGAGTTTTTAGGAAAGATAGAATACGAAATCACGAAATGAGACAAATGCTAGAAATAAAGCCAGTCTTACAGGTTGTCAAGGAATGACCCGCCACTACACATAATCGTCGAGTCGGGACCTGGTATTCCCCGCCGCTCGACAAAAATTTCAAACTTGGACCCATCCGGAAAGGTAAATAGTCCCTTATATTGATCTATACCTTTATCGGGTAAAATAATAATGTCTAAACCTTCTAGTTGCTTTGACTTATCGTCATTTTCCAATATGCAACTGTAGGTTGCTTATTTCTAGGGTTTTATTTGAATATTCCTGGAAACCGGTTTACTCCTTGCTCATGTATACAAGGAACTTCTTCTTACTGACGCAAAGCTTGAGTTAGAGCGGGCATTCTTCTGCCTGCATTCCTAAAGACCAGATGTATTTATCAACGCCTCATAAATTATAACATGAGAAGGCGGCTTTTAGTGTCTAGGACATTTCCTATGCTTGGGTAAGTTAATTATAGTTTACAAGTACCTTAAACAATGTCTTGTTAAAAGGGTCACTGCTGTAGATATACTGGCCTCGGCTATGGGATCGCACATAGTTCGACCGTTCTTGATCTCCAGAGAACCGGATCCGAACCTTAGACCTTCTTCTATACAGACTAAACAGTTTGTGCCCTAAATAACTCACACCAATGGTAAAGATATTGAACCCACAAATGTTTACCATTTAAACTAACAACAGAAGTTTGTGCAATACTAATGGGGACGGAGAATGTAGGTCAGTTACTTGGCAGCCAGCGCGTTGCTTTGAGTGTGTTTGACAAAGATCAATTAGTGTGTAGTGAATCGCTTGAGAGTCGGAGGAGATATGGGTACTGACTGTAAACATTGGTGTCTGTGTACAGATGGGAGGGGTTGGGGGAGAGAGATTGATATAAGTGTGATATAGTCTATCTATCTCCACTATATAAATCTGACTTTCCATCTCTTGCACTAAACAGACAGATAAATGATAGGAGACATTGTCTCCTGGTCTTGAGAGTACACTCTGAGGAATGTAACAGAGGAGCAGAGGTGGAGTAGGCTGATGTGGGATGGAAACTGATTGCTTATTCTGAGTCTTTCCTGTCAAGATTATACCCTCTTGGTGATTACTAATTCTGAGTTCTTTCCTGACAGGATGAAACCTCTGTAAAGAGCAGGCAGATTAATCACAGTCCTACCAACATCCACCAACCAACTATCCACCAGCTAACACCAGTAAATGTACCTGGCATCATCATGGTGTGCCATATACACCAACACCTTAACAGGGCCAGAGCGTGTGAGTGAGCTCCAGAGCAGGTGAAAATTTGCAGAGAGTATATCCATACTCGAGTGTACCAGTCTTCAGGAGCTTGGTGGAGCTCAGAGACAGAGTTGTGACCTTAACTGTGGGAGAGACTTGCTGAGTCCCTATACAGTTTCTGTGTCCTCGGTGGTGAGGTACTCCTCTATGACCAGATGCACTCGAAGCAGAACTACCAGAGTCAACTACAGTCGAATCACCAGGAGCTAAGGGGAGCATCATCAATAGAATTATGATAAGTACCAGTTGTGTTTCTATATCATGCTCTATTCCCCACAGCTCCAATGCATTCCAATGATGGCACTGTGAGATAGTCAAGACCTTCTGGCTGTTTCAATATCTGAGTCATTGCTCTGAGTTCTGATCCTACAAACATTCTAAACGTTATTCTTTTATTGATGTTAAGAAGTTGAATTGATTACATGCATTCATTTTCATGGCTGACTTAGGTGTCTCCATTTCACATTTCTAAGTGTTTAGCACTGATGTGTGTATGAATAATAAGTATTATATGTGTTAACATGGTTATGACAGTAAACTTTTTTTTATAGTAGTGAGGGTGTCCAGCGAAGTATGCTGTGACGAGCTGGTCTGGACAGCTGTTTCTGCCCTTTCAAAAAGTGCTTTTTTTAGATAATATTATTACCAAAGTTCTAAACATTTTCCTATTGCTTTTAATTAGCATAATAACACTGGATTAATTAAAAAATTTCCTTACCTTTTTCTTAATGCTTTATTGTAGCAAAATTATAATTAAATAGTTAAAAGTTAAAAGGGCGAATGAGATGATGAGTAGTCAAGGGGAACTGAAGAGTAACTTCCTCCTTTTTAAGGACTTCCTCCTGTTCCCTTTTCAATTCAGAAATTGACCGGTTCAGACTAAAGTTGTTAGTCCGCCTGTGGTCCAATTTTCTGTTTGAATTCGCTGCCAGGGGTGAGTTAAAAGAATAAGTTTAATTTGATGTATTGCTGCTTATTCCTCTGAATTAATTTCACAGGTTAAATTCTGAAAGTTGATGCCCACATGGCTTAGAAACCATGATAAATTTCTTTATCCTTACTAACCACGTTTATGATCTAGTATGTACATGTATGCAAACATATGATCTATTTGATGATTTAAATAATGTTTATTTGCTACTAGAAACGTGCATTGGTATTTTTAATAATTATAATTATATTAATTAGGTGAGAATTATGTCCTCATAAAAAATCTCAGCCAGTTCCTGTTTCCAGCTTAGACAATTAAAAATAGGAATGAAGTGTGTATTCATTATACCTAATCCCAACTAAGTTGATTTTTACCTCATGGTGAAATGAGTTTGAAAAATCACTGTATGGCTTCAATTTGGATTTAGTCCAGATAATTCTGAGACTAGTTTAAGAGCTTGGAAAGTGAATAACGCAGTGGGCTGAATTTAATATTCACACTGTCAGAAAAGAAGAAGAAAGATGTATGGCCCATGCTTGTAATTATTATTGTTGTAGATATATTTCCCTATTACTAGGAATACATTTCAGTTCTACAGCAGGTGGCCTTACAAATGTAATAATTATATTTCACCCCTCACCACTTCTAAACTCTGCTGAATAAGATTAGCACATGTGTGGATTTAGATTTAAACTGGAGTGAGTGTTGAATATTTTATGTTAATACTGTGACAGATGGAAAGCCCATTGTCATCTATGATTGTATTTTGACATCTATCCCATCACCCAGTATATTGATGGAGATATGTCAATCCCATTTGTTTTCAAACAGTGCAAAGCACCTGTTATGAGTTCCTGGTCTTGGTAAACTCACTCCCTGTTTCTCATTCTTTGTGATGTGAACCCATGTGGTTAAAATGAGAATATTATGAAATATGACTGTGTATGTTTGTGTGTATAAGCATGTTAACCCTTTAAAGGAGTACTAGTGTGCAGACATAAGAACAATTTACACTGAGGAATGCCCTTTCTTTTTGTGTGATGTAAACTCTTGTTCTTGAGAGTATTCATGAAACTGGTTTCCTAAATATTTCCCCATCAGGATTATGGACCATGTTCTGTGTACATTCCCATTCTATACCAGTAGAATGTGAACACCTGTTACTATCCTACTCCATATATATGTGTGTGTGTGTAGTGTAACAGTATTTAAAGACTGGAGGTATTGTTGTCTCCAGTTAGAACTTTCCTGACTGTTTGTATAAGGACTGTTCTATTGTTCTAGTTCCAGATGGTAAATACAGGTGGGAGTCCAGAAGTAGATCCTAAGCTTAGCTGCAGATACCCGATTGTCTGGACTGGACTGGAAGATTCGGCCTGCCTGATGTGTCACCGAGGCTTAGCCAGAAGCTGACATAAGCTACAGCTAAGTGGGAACATATGTTGCTTTCCCAATCCATAATTTTACCCACAGCCATTTAGTTATCATTTGAATTTATATTGATTTGAAAATCCTAATAAATGTTAGTTTTAATGTTCCTACAGCTTTATGGAGTTTCCTTTTAACTGTAAACATTGTCAGTGAACTTAAGAACATTTAAATATACAAGTTTAATAACAGTAGGGAATCAGATGTGGGTAAACCCCAAATCCTCTAATTTAACCAGCAAGGCTGGGGGTAATATAAACCCTTATTAAGATTTAATGTTGGTAATTCCCTCTGTGAATTGCACATAGTGCATTCGCTAGTGTAAAGCGAAGTTACCCGCCACAATGTGGGAATCTCGTCTCGAAATATAACCCACTCACAAAGTGGGATTCTCGTCTCGGAACTTGTCACCTCACTCACAAAGTGAGGCGTTCTCCGGGTTTATAACCTAACACCACAAAGTGAATAATAGGACTGAAATCTACATTATATATGTTTTCTTGTCTTGATATTGTTCCTGGTTTACCTCTAGACAACAGCATATTTTTTTTATATTTTGTGTTCAAGTGTTTAGCCATCTTTGATTTATTTTATGGCATATACTTAAAGAACACTGGGAGCTCAGAGTCATTAGTTACTAGTTTGCCTGTTAAAGTTAGCAAAAATTAACTTAGGTAATTATGTAACTGAAATTTACAAATAGTTTAAATGTTCACTGACATAATAGGAAATTTAAATATATAATTGGCTAGGACAATTTTAAATCCCAAAAATAATGGTTGCCCATAAGATTAAGGATTTGTTAAAATGGATTGACAATTGCATTGCTATTTTTTTGATTATGTGATTGATTATTTGATTGATGCATATGTGATTTACTCACTAACCCTCTGTTGACCTAATTTTCTGAGTCTTGTCTAGAACTCTATAATTTCAGCAGCAATCATAGGTGATAATTTGCAAACTCCTTGTAAGGGTCACTACAGCTTAACCGAGATGGCAGCATATCATTCTCTATTGGGCAAGACCATCTCAGACTTTGCTGCTCATGAGGCAGGTTTGAGTGGGGCTGAGCTAGATATATATGTCTCTTTGTTGAATGCCAAATCTCAACTAGAAGCTAATTTAGGTGTCCAAGGGAGGGAAGTAGATTCTATAGATTGGTTTTTTAGAAGTATAGAAATGGGTCAGGCTTGCAAATTCACAGGTATTAAACTGCTAGAGTGTGTTGCAGAGAAGGTCAAGGAAGATTGGGAGTGGCAACTGGAATGTGTCCAAATGGAACAGCATGCACTAGCTAGAGGTTTTAAAGAGGCTGTTGAACATGCTCAGTGGAACCAGAAAGCCTTTGCTGGCGAGCCTTCCCGAGAGTTATGGATGTTCACAACCAAAAAGCCAGACACTTCCATGTCAGCCAAAAATGCATTTCCAAGTACAAGTATCAGTCACTGTACATCAGTAATTGAAGAAAGATCCCTTACCCCACCAGAATCTGGAAATGAAAACCCTGGTAGAGAATGTGAGATCCTTGGCAGCTGTCAAGAGATCATAGCTAGTGAGCCTGCGGCTGCAGTGACCACTAGTGGGCTAGCTACCACAAAACTTGAGTTAACTCAGGGTGGTGATTTCTGTCAAGATGGTCATTCCTTGGCAGAAATAAACAGCATTATTCCCAAAACCAACCCCATTTTAGATAATATTATTTTATCTAGAAGCTTGCACAGCAAGGAAACTTTGAAGAAGGTAGGTGGCGAGACAGAAGACTTCAGCTCCACGCTGCAGATAGTATCTTGTAAAGCGGAGTCTGTTTATGTCCATGCTCCCACTACTTATTCGCACACGCAGTCAGTAGAAAGTCATGTGCTAGATAAAGACATAGATTTTTCCAGTAAGTCGAGTGATATCCTAGAGTTTACTGAGAGAAGCAAAAATGCATCTCAGTCCTGCTTACAAGTTAGGGAAAAAGAGTCTCAGGCCTTAGATAAGTCCTTGAGGTCTCAAGGTATGTTGTTGTGTCCCCTCAGAATCAAGGGCCAGCACAACTTTGACTACCAAGAAAATGAGTCTCATGCTTCTGAAAAGCCACTGAGATCTCAGGGTATGTTGTTGTGTCCCCTCAGAATCAAGGGCCAGCACAACTTTGACTACCAAGAAAATGAGTCTCATGCTTCTGAAAAGCCACTGAGATCTCATGGTATGTTGTTGTGACCCCTCAGAACCAAGGGCAAGCACAATTTTGACAACCCGATGACTGCAAATAAGCAGGTCATGAGAGACCAAAAGTCTCGCAACTTGGTCCAATCCAAGATGAGCCAACCAAAGCAATTGTGGACACCTCTTCTGAAAAGAGTTGTGTGTTTCACCAAGACTAGACCGATAGCTAGGCAGACTGCTAAAAAGCTAACTAGGTCTACTGAGAATCCCTTAAAGAGTAAACTCCTTAAGCTTAGGTCTTTTGCCAGTTTAGTTAGGACCATTAATGATCCCAACCCTAAATCTGGTGAGGCTTATGCCAAATCCTCTGCAACCAGGCCAGAAACTTTAGTCTGTGCCAGTGCAGCCAAAAGTTGGAAGAACCCTTCCTTTACTTCATCTTCAGATGAAACCCACAAGACCCAGTCTACGGTTGAGACTGTAGGGTCTGTACACTGTCGTAAGCAGCACTTACCTTTTCTTCCATGTAAATCCTCCCAGATAGTTTCATGGATAAGACGCACTCAGACAGGTATTTTGAACATTGAACTGATCTTTCCGTCATGCCACCTTTTCTTTAAGATTTTTTTCTCTTCAGAGAAGCGGACAGTCCGCCTTGACTTTCTCTGGGAAAAGACTTTGGTATGTTAGTCGCAGTCGGTCATATCCGCTGGGACGGCGCTACAAATCCCAGTCAGTTGTTAAGGAGAAATTTTTTGTTCCTATTGAGATCCCATAGCAGATTAATTAGGGGATAATTTAGCAGGTGGATTGTAGGTAGCAGAAACAGTATCCAGGCCAGTTTAAGTTTGATATGTAAATTTCAAACTTATCTTCGTTGGGCATATGTGACGAGCTGGTCTGGACAGCTGTTTCTGCCCTTTCAAAAAGTGCTTTGTTTAGATAATATTTTTACCAAAGTTCTAAACATTTTCCTATTGCTTTTAATTAGCATAATAACACTGGATTAATTAAGAAATTTCCTTACCTTTTTCTTAATGCTTTATTGTAGCAAAATTATAATTAAATAGTTAAAAGTTAAAAGGGCGAATGAGATGATGAGTAGTCAAGGGGAACTGAAGAGTAACTTCCTCCTTTTTAAGGACTTCCTCCTGTTCCCTTTTCAATTCAGAAATTGACCGGTTCAGACTAAAGTTGTTAGTCCGCCTGTGGTCCAATTTTCTGTTTGAATTCCCTGCCAGGGGCGAGTTAAAAGAATAAGTTTAATTTGATGTATTGCTGCTTATTCCTCTGAATTAATTTCACAGGTTAAATTCTGAAAGTTGATGCCCACATGGCTTAGAAACCATGATAAATTTCTTTATCCTTACTAACCACGTTTATGATCTAGTATGTACATGTATGCAAACATATGATCTATTTGATGATTTAAATAATGTTTATTTGCTACTAGAAACGTGCATTGGTATTTTTAATAATTATAATTATATTAATTAGGTGAGAATTATGTCCTCATAAAAAATCTCAGCCAGTTCCTGTTTCCAGCTTAGACAATTAAAAATAGGAATAAAGTGTGTATTCATTATACCTAATCCCAACTAAGTTGATTTTTACCTCATGGTGAAATGAGTTTGATAAATCACTGTATGGCTTTAATTTGGATTTAGTCCAGATAATTCTGAGACTAGTTTAAGAGCTTGGAAAGTGAATAACACAGTGGGCTGAATTTAATATTCACACTGTCAGAAAAGAAGAAGAAAGATGTATGGCCCATGCTTGTAATTATTATTGTTGTAGATATATTTCCCTATTACTAGGAATACATTTCAGTTCTACAGCAGGTGGCCTTACAAATGTAATAATTATATTTCACCCCTCACCACTTCTAAACTCTGCTGAATAAGATTAGCACATGTGTGGATTTAGATTTAAACTGGAGTGAGTGTTGTATATTTTATGTTAATACTGTGACAGTTGGAAAGCCCGTTGTCATCTATGATTGTATTTTGACATCTATCACATCACCCAGTATATTGATGGAGATATGTCAATCCCATTTGTTTTCAAACAGTGCAAAGCACCAGTTATGAGTTCCTGGTCTTGGTAAACTCACTCCCTGTTTCTCATTCTTTGTGATGTGAACCCATGTGGTTAAAATAAGAATATTGTGAAATATGACTGTGTATGTTTGTGTGTATAAGCATGTTAACCCTTTAAAGGAGTACTAGTGTGCAGACATCAGAACAATTTACACTGAGGAATGCCCTTTCTTTTTGTGTGATGTAAACTCTTGTTCTTGAGAGTATTCATGAAACTGGTTTCCTAAATATTTCCCCATCAGGATTATGGACCATGTTCTGTGTACATTCCCATTCTATACCAGTAGAATGTGAACACCTGTTACTATCCTACTCCATATATATGTGTGTGTGTAGTGTAACAGTATTTAAAGACTGGAGGTATTGTTGTCTCCAGTTAGAACTTTCCTGACTGTTTGTATAAGGACTGTTCTATTGTTCTAGTTCCAGATGGTAAATACAGGTGGGAGTCCAGAAGTAGATCCTAAGCTTAGCTGCAGATACCCGATTGTCTGGACTGGACTGGAAGATTCGGCCTGCCTGATGTGTCACCGAGGCTTAGCCAGAAGCTGACATAAGCTACAGCTAAGTGGGAACATCTGTTGCTTTCCCAATCCATAATTTTATCCACAGCCATTTAGTTATCATTTGAATTTATATTGATTTGAAAATCCTAATAAATGTTAGTTTTAATGTTCCTACAGCTTTATGGAGTTTCCTTTTAACTGTAAACATTGTCAGTGAACTTAAGAACATTTAAATATACAAGTTTAATAACAGTAGGGAATCAGATGTGGGCAAACCCCAAATCCTCTAATTTAACCAGCAAGGCTGGGGGTAATATAAACCCTTATTAGGATTTAATGTTTGTAATTCCCTCTGTGAATTGCACATAGTGCATTCGCTAGTGTAAAGCGAAGTTACCCGCCACATATGCCTAGAAATATTGTATTCATATACAGATATATTTTGTAGTGCCAAAACTTGAGTTGCCCTACTCCAGAAATAAGTTGAGCGTATATTGGCCTCGGGGCATCCCTTAGACCAATACGAGCCAAACGACTCAACATAATTATTTCTGAGTGCTGTTGGTTCTTAAGGAGAAATCCCTAAATCAGGCACGTGACAGGAGTGATATGTGACACAGGTGACCCAATAAAAACAAATGAAGTGGTTTGGACACCTAACAAAAATGCCCTGGTACTACTAAAACGTTACAACGGGTATAGAGTGAGTGGAAGACCTCGGAAAATATGGAGTGATGGCATTAAGAGCACAATTACAGAAATGAACATCAGTCTGAATAGTGCTCTTGTAACAGAGTCCCTATCTAAATTGCGTTCCATTGTTGAGCTGTTTTTGGAACCTTTTCACTAAGCTTAGTGACCGACTAAAAGTACATTGTTGCCTTTACCTCAGCTCTCCCCGAGACTTCGAGCAGTTTGGCTAGACATCACGCGACTCTCCCTCCCAGCACGGAAAAAAACAACAAAATATTGTCAACATTTTTAAAATACCTTTACTAGTCCTGTTTGTTGAAAACGCAATAGAGCTAGCAAAACATGTTGCTGGAAGGTTCTGGAAGCGAGCTAGTGGCACCTATATAAGCCAATGCCCGGACCCTAAAAAAGAGAGGAGGACCGGCCAGCATAACGAGAAGGAAGTCAGGCCCGACTGGTGTGGAAATAGTAGGCAGGCTAATCAAGAATTATAGTTAAAATGTTAGTGTTTGAATCAGTGTTAATTTTCAAAAATCAAATTTTCAGAAAGTCTCAAAGATCCAAAACCATGCTCTCCGTATTATGACAGGGGCAATGCGCACCACGCCCATATCAGATATGGAAACAATTACTGGTCTCCATAATCTTGAAGATAGGAGAGGCACAAAGCTCCTCACCCAGCTCTCCAAATACCACCACTTTCAAGAACAACCCATGTACAGCCGACTGCAAAAACCCCAGAAGGCTAGACTAAAGAGAAACTGTTTTATTAAGAACGCAAATGCCAAGCTCGCCGTCCTTAAACTCCCTCTCATAATACCAAATGTTCCCCTTAAACCTTACAACGACTGCCCTGCTTGGCTTAAGGATAGCCCACCAACAGTCAAAATCACTGTAACAGGGGTCTCCTCCAAATCATCAATGAGCAGCACTGATATGAAATCAACTACAGAAGGAGAGATCAATAGACTTTATCCACACCAGAGTTGGATTCGAGTGTTTACAGATGGTTCAGCCAAGAGAGCAGTAAGAGACGGAGGAGGAGAAATATACATAGAATGCCCAAATGGTGTAAAAATCAACCAGGCTGTACCAACAGGTTCAAATTCCTCCAATTACAGAGCAGAGGCAGAAGCACTTCTAGCGGCATGTTCTTTCCTGAATAAACAACAGCACAGTAAATATAGCAGAGTGGTCTTTCTGTCTGATGCTATGTCAGTTCTACAAGCAATTGTTAACCCAAAAGACACTCAGTTTGTAGACTTGACGCAACAGCTGATTTACTTAGGCTCTTCAGTCGAACAATCTGTACTGCAGTGGATTCCAGGTCACTGTGGCTTGGAAGGCAATGCAGTAGCGGACAGATTGGCCAGAAGCGGCAGTGACATGGTACAACCAAATAGCCACTTAACCCACCAAGAGATGAAAACACTAATACAATCTAGTATCCAAGAAAGGTGGCTGGATACCCACACCAGATTTTCTCCCCAAGACTCATTTCATCGCCTCTCTAGAGAGGGACAGTGCATTATATTCAGACTAAGGACGGGCACAACAGATTTCGCCAATATAGTTCAAATGTTTCGGTGTAGGAAATACGGAGACGTGTCCCTGCAGAGTGGCACCCGAAAATGCTGAGCAAGTGCTCCAACACTGTCAACTGTATGCTGACGACAGAGACGCAATCTGGCCTGTTCCAACCACACTGAAGACAAAACTGTATGTTACACTAGAGGATGTGGATTGCACGACAGCTTTCATAAAGGCTACCGGCCTCCTGATATAAGTTTTCTGACAGAAGGATCGAAGAAGAAAAAAGAAGAAGAAGTGTTAATTTTCTCATTCTGATTGGTTTGAGTGTTAGGAAAGCTGCTATATTCCTTAATAAATAGAGACATATAAGGAACATTATATGATGATGACATACATTAGGGTGGAAAACTGTTAGGTAAATGTATCCTTATGGTATTAATAACAATCAGACATGTCGTACATATGACGGGATGATTTGATAATGTCAAAAGAATGATCTATATTGACCCGACTGAACCTGTTTCAGGATTTGGTCTAGCTTGTAGACTGTAAATTGTTCACACAGAATAACCTCTGAATATTCCAACCAGAAGGAATTCGAGGAACCTGCTAGACTGTTACGGTGTAGTTTAGGATCAGTTTAGTTCTGTTAAGCTCTAGCTAAGAACCCCTCCGTCCAGATTTGTGAGAGGACAGTTTTTACGTTTTCTTGGAGAATATGTACAGGGTGCAGATTAACGAGAACAACATAAATGCTTTGCTTAAACACCCATGTTTGTCGGTCGCCTTTTTCGTCATGTGTCAGTCGTGGATACTGAGTTGCTTTAAACTGGATGGATTAGGTTTGATTCGTTTTACATGATATTCCTTTTGAGAAATAATTGATGTGTAGTTTATTGCATCCGACTTCCTAAGGGAAACAAGTAAGAAAATTGTCAGCGGTGCGTAGATCTCTAAACTGTTGTCATTTTTAAATTGTTTTTTCTTTTTGCGGAGTTGTGCAAAGAATTATGTTTACATTATTGTTTAGAGTCACACACACAGACACACAAACATATATGTACACACAAAAACACATATGCGCATAAACATTACAAATATTGGTTATTCGTTTTTAAAAAAATGAAACACTTCTGAATCTCTCTAGTGCAGTGGCTCTCAACCTTCCTAATGCAGCGACTCTTTAACACAGCTCCCTCATGTTGTGGCGACCCTTTAATACAGTTCCCTCATATTGTGGCGAACCTTTAATACAGTTCCCTCATGTTGTGGCGACCCTTTAATACAGTTCCCTCATGTTGTGGCGAACCTTTAATACAGTTCCCTCATGTTGTGGCGACCCTTTAATACAGTTCCCTCATGTTGTGGCGACCCTTTAATACAGTTCCCTCATGTTGTGGCGAACCTTTAATACAGATCCCTCATATTGTGGCGAACCTTTAATACAGTTCCCTCATGTTGTGGCGAACCTTTAATACAGTTCCCTCATGTTGTGGCGAACCTTTAATACAGATCCCTCATATTGTGGCGAACCTTTAATACAGTTCCCTCATGTTGTGGCGAGCCCCAAACCATTATTTTCTTCAATAACTTCAATGAATATGTGTTTTACAATGGTCTTAGGCAACCACAGTGAAAGGGTCGTTGGAACCACACAGAAAAAGGGCTAAGACCGGCAGATTAAGAACCCCTTGTCTAGTGGTTCAAATCAGACACATTCGTGTGAAGACAAAACGTACATTAAAACACGACTAGGTAAAGGGGTATTCATATGAGAAGCCAAATAATATATCCCAATAATTCGCTTCAGAAAAGTGCCATGATAATAATAGAGGCCACATGGCGAGCTCCTGTAACTACTTTATGTGATATTTGGGAACTACACATTTCATGTCATTGAACAGATCTCATCGGTCCACAGGGAGTGATCTTGTATCGTGCAGGATGTAGAGAAGCTTTCTAATAGATGGCTGGCTAATGAGAGCCGATAGATAATGGGAAGATAAAAACACCACATGTTTTTGTGTACTATTCTTACAAAGTGCTGTGATTATTTCTATCATTGACACTTATATTACATGAGCAAATAGCTCATAATTTCTAATTGCGACTTTCCAAATATGGCGAAATCTCAAATATCTTGGTACAGCCAGTCAATAAAGTGGTGTCTTCACAAAAAAGATTAACATAAATGCATGTTGAAAACTATCCTTCGTAATTATTATTACTGGGGTTGGGGCGGGGGGGGGGGAGGGGGGAGGGGGGGGGGGGAGTGGGAAAAAAATTTCCAAGATTTCTAAAGGCTTACAGCACTAGGTCTCAGAAGCTATGTGTGTTTAATGTTAAGCTCTTTGAGACTGCTGTCTTTTCATCTCCTATTAATATCATGCTCCTTGAACTGCTGCCTATCTCTTGTGCGTTTGTGCGTTGATTTTTCCCATTAGTTAGTTTAAATAAGTGTGTTAACTATTATTATGTAGCAGAAGCTTTTCACCCTTGCATCTGTTTCAGTATTTAAAAAAATGTCAACTTTCAAGTCTCTCCTATACATGTGTATTCGGTGTTTTGTTTTCTTAAGTATTTACTAGCTGTTCCTGGCCATGCGGTGCTGTGGCTCAGTCTGGCTAAATGGAAAAGAAATAAAATAAACAGTGCGCGTGGATAATATTGTTAATTTCGAAATCAATATCTGCGCAGAAATATAGTTTGCCGACTCCAGAACACGCAACCTAAAATTCTATTATTAAGACTTGAAAAAAAAAAAAAAAAAAAAACGTTTTTATTTATCAATAAGCTTATTGTATTTTTTAAACAGTTGAAAAAAACAACAACAACTGAAAAACAAAAACTGTACAATCATCTTTTGAGCGCTCATGGTTTCTGTCATTACCCATTCCTCCCCCATCCCCCTTTTTACCACCAATCCGCCGACCTCTCTTCCCTACCTCTTTGAAGCAGTTGATATTCATCACCTGACGATAATTTTGAAATCGACTTTGGCATCCGTGTCTACATAGACTAAAATGGATAGCAGGAATTGTAATGAGAAGTAAATGCTGCTAGTGTAATATTCAACTCATCACAGATCGAGTACCAGTACTACTACTATTGTCACCACCACCAACAACACAACAACTAAAAAACTGTCACTGTTTTACCACTTCTTAAAGTCGATGTAGACATGGGTCCCGAGTCTGAGGTTTTAGGGCCACATGGCTAGTCCTGTCACAACACTCTGTTTGGGGTAGGATGTTTCACTTTGTCTCCGATAGAAAAAACTCTATCACCTTACTGATGGTCGAACCCTGGTAGAACCGCGTAACAGCCCGACGTTGTAACCACTCAACCAACAAGAACAACAACTACTTTTCTGATACTATTAGCACTGCTGCTACTAGAGCAGATTATTCTTGTGGCTAAGACGGTTACTGTGATTTTCCCGACATGGACTGTAGTTGTGTCGTTAATATCATAGGAGATGCATATCGCCAAGAACAACGTGTTAAGGGTGGTGGATATGGGAGTGCAGCATTGAGCAGCCAGACAATAATATCTCATCAAGGGCAAGAGTCGTCTGATTAATCACCACAGAAAGGGCGATATTAGTGGTTTTTGCGCTTGTGGAGATATAGAGGACAAGATCTGAGAACCTATGGATCTGTCTAGAATGATTTTATTATAGTCCTCACTAATTAGTAATCTTTGATTCCCATATCTTTTCATTCCCAAACAGTCTTTCAACAAATCTCTTTTTATTCCCACAATTATTAATGCCAATTTGTTCTTATTCCCATATCTTTACATTTCCAAACAGGTCAATAGTCAAAGTTCGCCTAAGAGTGGAAATAAAAACTCACGCCGGGAACGCGGCAACAACAAAAAAAGTCGGATCGTCGAAAAACAAAACCAAGATGCTGATGTGATCGTCGCTAGAGCTATGTCGTTCGTGCTTTGTGCCACCCTTTTTATAAAAACACGCACGTATTCGAATGTAACTCTGTGACGAAATTTAAAAGCAATCGGTAAAAACTTTCAGCATGCAGCTCTATGCAGATTTCCGTGGTCAACAGTAAAAGTTTGCCTACAAGCAGAAATAAAAAAAACCTCGCTCGTATTGTTGAAGGAATACAAAATCTCACCGGGAACGCATTCAGCATCGTCTCCACCTGGAACGCAATTTTTAGTTATAGTAAAGACCCCCCCCCCCCCCACCCCCACCCCCTTTCCCTTTCCGCCTGGTTTTTGCCGGGGGCCCTAAATACAGCTGGGCCTTAAATATGGCCTACCGGCTGAAAGGGGGAGTCCGGGACTTCACACCCGTAAAGTGGTACTTTGTGTCACCAAGTGTTTGTCGCTTGATGTTCAGGTGGGGTACAACTTACCTACCTACCTACCTACGCGGCAACGGAAAAGAAATCAGATCGTCAGAAAAAAAAAACCAAGATGTGATCGTCGATGGAGTAATGTAGTTAGTACTTTATGCGACGCTCGTATATAAAAACACTCGTGTATTCGAATGTTAAATTATTTGAAAATTGCAAACGAATCGGAGAAGAACTTTAAACGATTAACGATTAGTCGCAAATTAGTCTACTGGCACCATTAGCATCAAAACTCTTGACTGGCTGCTGAAGATGGGAACGGGGCGTTTATGGTAATGCTCTGAGTGCTGTGATATCGGTTCTTGAATCAACTCGACTCAGCTCAACCTTTTAGTCAAAGATATTTGAACGCGAAGGCACTTTGCCTTGCAAACAGCATCATTTCTCGGGAACGACATACCTTGTTGTTATCCAACGCCACTGTAGATTGGAAAGAACAGTAGCGGAGGCCACGGTACTACATAATATCAACACGAGCTAGGTACAGGACATAATGGTCATGCTGGGAAGACTCGTGCATGAGGGGGTGGGGCAGTCTGTGGTGGGAGCGACGGTCTGTGCATGGTCTGCCACATGATGACGATCTGTTTCTGTCATTTCGCTGTTTTTAGATTCTGTTTACCACAAAGAAAGCAAACAGCAAATCAGATGTCAGCTATCGCCAACTTATTCCCGAAACGACATCACGGTTAGCTGTGTACCAGGAAAATGTTGGCAAATTTGGTCAATGTTTTGTAAGCATTTACTTGTTTTATTGACAAAACATTCTGTACATCGGCGAGAGCTTCTAGCGAGGTCTCACATTAAGTCTAACCTGTAACACTGGACGATTAAAACGACTGGCCTCCTATTCTGAGTTGTTTCATATTTCTATACAGAAAGACGAGAGGATCGACATTGGTACACCAGGTTTATTATTTATGGCATTGTCTCTCTCCGAAGAGCAGAGTAGATAAGCACCGTTTAGAACGTCGCACAAATCATGAACTGCATACCCCAAGCAACAATCCCAATGATCTCTAAAACACATGCATTTACCAGGGAACTTTACCAAGGAGACCTCAATATTTTTAACTGAGAAAGAAAGGCACAAATAATTAGTGTCTGTCTGCACATTAGTGCATTAAACACGTGAAGGCGGTGTACATGTTTTACATTATTATACCCCGGTCAACGTCAGTGTACATTAGTCGTACCGATGCGGACTCAGTCTCTCGGTGCAGCAGCTCAAAGTTCCAACCAAATGTCTGTTAAAGTTTATTCTCTCTTCACTTTTTAACGGCATGGACGTTCTTGGCCAGACTTTATTTGTTAACGTCAGGTAAAATGGCTAGAGCTAGATGAAGTAGTTTAGTGATGATCACACCGTTGCAGTCTATAACAAACAATGCAGAATGCAGTCGACTGAAAAAGGAGAAAGCAAGAAAAACAAGCTGATGAAAATAGCAGACAAAGATCCATCCCAGAAATGCCCAAACTGCTGAAAATTATTTTGAAATAAAGTGATGTTATCTCAAGCAGTATAGTATCATCTCCGGCCATAAATGACATAGTGACATAGGATTACGTAGATTTAGAATCGCCGTCGTTAAATAGATATCCATATCTAATTGCTGAACCTGATGAAATCCTGGGGTTAATCGACTGTTTCCGAAAATCTCCAGAGATGACTGTCAAGAGCATTCTAATTGATACGCGCCAGAGCTACACTGTGGCATTCATCCTGCTTTATTGCTCAATTCTTTAAGCGTAGACACCACACAGTGGTGGTTGGGGGAAGGGGGGGGGGGGGTGGGGGAGTTGCAAACTATCAAACAATCGTACAAATAAGGGTAATCGATTTTTTTATTCCTTTATTTCATGAATTATGTTTTAAAAAGGTCACAGGGAGAAGAAACCGTAAAACTTTCAAAGTTCATTCATAAACGTCAGATTACAATTCTATTCCCATAGACGTTTAGTGTTACATTAATAAAATATTCAACCATTTAAGTTTACACCAAAAAGTATACACATGTTGATTATACATTACTATGTAATGCTTTATTTCTCATCATCATCATGCGCCCCATCGACTAGTGTAAGCGTACATGCATTTCCACAGATCTCGGTGCCTCCGTACCACCGTCGCAGTCCATCCATCATCATCTGTCTCGGTCTGCCTCGGTCTGCCTCTTCCTTCTCTATGGTTGATCTTCCAAGTCGTCACAATTTTCTCCCTTTCCCCCATCCCTACCCCACGCCCCTTTTTCTGTTTTTTCTTCATACAACTAAAGAACCATGTTTGTCTTTTCCTTATAGCTGTATAGACTGACCTTTTTTAATTAGCTTCTTTCAAGCAATCCTCGTTAGTTACTCTGACAGTCCAGGGGATTCTCAACATTCGTTTGAGGAAACAGATCTCCGTCGCGGCAAATAATTTAGTACTCTCTTCCGGACATTGAAAGAGAGGGACTTGTTGCAAAAGATATTCTTCATGTTGTGACATGCAGTCTTGCCACTGATGCCCAGCTATATGTCTTACTCTCTAATGGAGATGATAGCCATGTTTACGCCAACAAACAAGTTATGTGAGAATGTTGGTCGTTTATTGCCAACTGCAGATCGGCAATGGAAGCGCTCTTTTTTTTTAATCTATGACTGCCAAATGTCAAGGTCTGTGCCCATCCTTCTGGACTAGTGTTGCCTACTTCAAGGTCTTCTTTCCGGTAGAATACACTCTCTGTACTATTGAGACCTTGGTGGAGGTAAAACAAAGAGGGCGTGTAGGTTTGCAGCTAGGGGTCAGCACAAGCTATGCCTTGAACAAACACAGACCTATTCGAGACAAGCTGTCTAAATGTCCCCTTCTGTTACTAATAAAGCATAATATATCAGCATGCTTCCTAAAATTGTCATAAATCAAGTATTCACAGCTTACTACAGAGCAGTGGGAGGTGAAGACCCAGCTACTTCATCTTTGGCCCCAAAATCGGCCCATTGGGTTTGTCACCCAAAGAATTTGGTGATGACATCCAGAAAGGGACTGCTGACTTAAAGGGACCGAGGATCACAGTGAAACTAGTGGTACAAGACAGACAGGCTAAAGTACTGTGACCTCGGGAGGGTCAAGCATGTAAAACACAATGGGAGCATCACCATTTATGACATCATCAGTATTGCCAGACATATACACTCACATCTTACAATCAGATGGAAACTAAATCTTTAAGGTTTTTTTTCGGGAAAGGGGGAGGAAGGGTGGCACCACAATCATTCAAGTGCTGGGCTGAGGGAGGGGTCATCAAAACGTTTTAGGGCCTAGGATATCGATGGGTCTTAATCACGACCTGTATATAGTTCATATATCAGCCTCCAATCGGAGACCAAGATCATAAAACTTATTGTCCCTGTGGGTCACACAGCGTACTCATATATAAAGTTACTCCTTATTCTTACAGCACAAGCCGTATGATGTTGGTAGTAATGTCTGCTCACAGCCTTCTGTCTCGAGTACTCAATCAGTTCTTACACAGATGATCGTCCTTACTGTTCTGTCAATCAAAATATGCATCAATCACCCTCTGGCCCTTTATCCTCTTACTTTCCCACCATCACTGTGTGTTCCAGTTTTCTCCTTTTCATAACGTGACCAACGAATATACATTGTCTTCTTTGATGTAGGTAATCAGTTGTCCTCATAAGATGATTTTTTTTTTAAATATTCATTATTCTTGTTATGTTTTCATCGTTTGTCAATAAAATCAAATATCCAGCTCTTTAAGATAATTTTTCCCTAAACGGCTTGCTATTTATGGTTCCTAATTACGGGGTATAAAAACTGCTGCTTCAGTTATGCAACTGTTATTTTGCAACCATCCGCCATTTTCTTGCAGAATAATACTCTGCAGCTCTCCATGATATCTAAGAAATGAGTGCTCAGTAACGGAAAAATCTGTGCTTTACCACTGACCCAGAGACATACATGTGCTCCGTTCAGCTGCTTCTGCTTTTATACTGACTACACTGGATTTATAACAATAATAATATTAATAACACTTTTTCATCTGCACAATGGAGGTTGACTTTTGACAAATGATGTCTTTGAGAATATGAGAATATTACCTCATAAGTTGTTATTCTCTTCTATGGTGGGCTCCAAGAATTCTGTAATAAAGCCACTAGAATGACCTTATACGGTAACTGTTCTCAAATCTGGTGTCAACTCAATAAGCACGTGATATGTTTTATTAGAAATAATTACCCTACACTTGAATTATCATCTCCATTTGTTTTGGTCAACAGTTTACGGTGTGTATCGAATCTGTTCACGAGTATTAGCACAGTCTGGAGCAAATGTTACTGTTCACGAGTATTAGCACAGCCTGGAGCAAATGTTACTGTTCACGAGTATTAGCACAGCCTGGAGCAAATGTTACTGTTCACGAGTATTAGCACAGTCTGGAGCAAATGTTACTGTTCACGAGTATTAGCACAGCCTGGAGCAAATGTTACTGTTCACGAGTATTAGCACAGCCTGGAGCAAATGTTACTGTTCACGAGTATTAGCACAGCCTGGAGCAAATGTTACTGTTCACGAGTATTAACACAGCCTGGAGCAAATGTTACTGTTCACGAGTATTAGCACAGCCTGGAGCAAATGTTACTGTTCACGAGTATTAACACAGCCTGGAGTAAATGTTACTGTTCACGAGTATTAGCACAGCCTGGAGCAAATGTTACTGTTCACGAGTATTAACACAGCCTGGAGTAAATGTTACTGTTCACGAGTATTAACACATCCTGGAGCAAATGTTACTGTTCACGAGTATTAACACAGCCTGGAGTAAATGTTACTGTTCACGAGTATTAACACAGCCTGGAGTAAATGTTACTGTTCACGAGTATTAACACATCCTGGAGCAAATGTTACTGTTCACGAGTATTAACACAGCCTGGAGTAAATGTTACTGTTCACGAGTATTAACACATCCTGGAGCAAATGTTACTGTTCACGAGTATTAACACAGCCTGGAGCAAATGTTACTGTTCACGAGTATTAGCACAGCCTGGAGCAAATGTTACTGTTCACGAGTATTAACACAGCCTGGAGCAAATGTTACTGTTCACGAGTATTAGCACAGCCTGGAGCAAATGTTACTGTTCACGAGTATTAGCACAGCCTGGAGCAAATGTTACTGTTCACGAGTATTAGCACAGCCTGGTGTAAATGTTACTGTTCACGAGTATTAGCACAGCCTGGAGTAAATGTTACTGTTTACGAGTATTAGCACAGCCTGGAGCAAATGTTACTGTTTACGAGTATTAGCACAGCCTGGAGCAAATGTTACTGTTCACGAGTATTAACACAGCCTGGAGCAAATGTTACTGTTCACGAGTATTAGAACAGCCTGGAGCAAATGTTACTGTTCACGAGTATTAGAACAGCCTGGAGCAAATGTTACTGTTCACGAGTATTAACACAGCCTGGAGTAAGTGTTACTGTTCACGAGTATTAGCACAGCCTGGAGCAAATGTTACTGTTCACGAGTATTAACACAGCCTGGAGCAAATGTTACTGTTCACGAGTATTAGCACATCCTGGAGCAAATGTTACTGTTCACGAGTATTAACACAGTCTGGAGCAAATGTTACTGTTCACGAGTATTAGCACAGCCTGGAGCAAATGTTACTGTTCACGAGTATTAGCACATCCTGGAGCAAATGTTACTGTTCACGAGTATTAACACAGCCTGGAGCAAATGTTACTGTTCACGAGTATTAACACAGCCTGGAGTAAATGTTACTGTTCACGAGTATTAGCACAGCCTGGAGCAAATGTTACTGTTCACGAGTATTAACACAGCCTGGAGTAAATGTTACTGTTCACGAGTATTAGCACAGCCTGGAGCAAATGTTACTGTTCACGAGTATTAACACAGCCTGGAGTAAATGTTACTGTTCACGAGTATTAACACAGCCTGGAGCAAATGTTACTGTTCACGAGTATTAACACAGCCTGGAGTAAATGTTACTGTTCACGAGTATTAGCACAGTCTGGAGCAAATGTTACTGTTCACGAGTATTAACACATCCTGGAGCAAATGTTACTGTTCACGAGTATTAACACAGCCTGGAGTAAATGTTACTGTTCACGAGTATTAACACATCCTGGAGCAAATGTTACTGTTCACGAGTATTAACACAGCCTGGAGCAAATGTTACTGTTCACGAGTATTAGCACAGCCTGGAGCAAATGTTACTGTTCACGAGTATTAACACATCCTGGAGTAAATGTTACTGTTCACGAGTATTAACACAGTCTGGAGCAAATGTTACTGTTCACGAGTATTAACACATCCTGGAGCAAATGTTACTGTTCACGAGTATTAACACATCCTGGAGTAAATGTTACTGTTCACGAGTATTAGCACAGCCTGGAGCAAATGTTACTGTTCACGAGTATTAACACATCCTGGAGCAAATGTTACTGTTCACGAGTATTAGCACAGCCTGGAGCAAATGTTACTGTTCACGAGTATTAGCACAGCCTGGAGCAAATGTTACTGTTCACGAGTATTAGCACAGCCTGGAGTAAATGTTACTGTTCACGAGTATTAGCACAGCCTGGAGTAAATGTTACTGTTCACGAGTATTAGCACAGCCTGGAGCAAATGTTACTGTTTACGAGTATTAGCACAGCCTGGAGCAAATGTTACTGTTCACGAGTATTAACACAGCCTGGAGCAAATGTTACTGTTCACGAGTATTAGAACAGCCTGGAGCAAATGTTACTGTTCACGAGTATTAGAGCAGCCTGGAGCAAATGTTACTGTTCACGAGTATTAACACAGCCTGGAGTAAGTGTTACTGTTCACGAGTATTAACACAGCCTGGAGTAAGTGTTACTGTTCACGAGTATTAGCACAGCCTGGAGTAAATGTTACTGTTCACGAGTATTAACACAGCCTGGAGTAAGTGTTACTGTTCACGAGTATTAGCACAGCCTGGAGTAAATGTTACTGTTCACGAGTATTAACACAGTCTGGAGCAAATGTTACTGTTCACGAGTATTAGCACAGTCTGGAATAAATGTTACTGTTCACGAGTATTAACACAGCCTGGAGCAAATGTTACTGTTCACGAGTATTAGCACAGCCTGGAGTAAGTGTTACTGTTCACGAGTATTAGCACAGCCTGGAGCAAATGTTACTGTTCACGAGTATTAACACAGCCTGGAGCAAATGTTACTGTTCACGAGTATTAGCACAGCCTGGAGCAAATGTTACTGTTCACGAGTATCAGCACAGCCTGGAGCAAATGTTACTGTTCACGAGTATTAGCACAGCCTGGAGCAAATGTTACTGTTCACGAGTATTAACACAGCCTGGAGCAAATGTTACTGTTCACGAGTATTAACACAGCCTGGAGCAAATGTTACTGTTCACGAGTATTAGCACAGCCTGGAGCAAATGTTACTGTTCACGAGTATTAGCACAGCCTGGAGCAAATGTTACTGTTCACGAGAATTAGCACAGCCTGGAGCAAATGTTACTGTTCAAGAGTATTAACACAGCCTGGAGTAAGTGTTACTGTTCACGAGTATTAGCACAGCCTGGAGTAAGTGTTACTGTTCACGAGTATTAGCACAGCCTGGAGTAAATGTTACTGTTCACGAGTATTAGCACAGCCTGGAGTAAATGTTACTGTTCCCGAGTATTGGCACAGCCTAGAGCAAATGTTACTTACTTATTCCTTCTATTACCAACAAGCAGTGATTACAATAGATGGCGAGACATAAGATTTGTTTGACATCAAGCAAGGAGTCCGTCAGGGCTGTGTACTGTCACCCTTTTTGTTTAACTTGTACACCGAACAGACAATGAGAAATGTCAGAGATGATATAACCAGAAAGCGATATGAAGCCCTAAATATCGGTAGTCAGGAAATACTAGAGATCCGATATGCCGATGATACAGTATTACTATCCACATCACAGACTTGTATAGAAAACTCAATAATCTCAACCCAAAGAAATAGTGAAAAATCACAACTTGTATCTTAACATAGCAAAAACGAAGATAATGCATACAGAAAAAACTACTATGGAGAAAGAAATGTATGTTAGTGAGGAAAGATAGGAGGTTGTGGACAATTTTGAATATCTTGGGTCATTGGTTACTAGCAATGGGGACACAATAAACGAAATTAAACGACGACTATCAACTGCTCTTCAAAGACTAAAACAACTGAATAAATTATGGAGTGGGACAGACAGAACTACACAAGTTAGATTTCTAAGAGCATGCATCTTTCCCATTGCAACATAGGCCTGTGAGACCTGGACACTTACTAAACAAGCCAAAAAATGCACACATGCCTTTGAATACAAATGTTTTAAACGGTTGTTAAGAGTATCAGGGGGTAAAGAAAAGAAAAAATGCATCCATACTTCAAGAACTGAATACTAAAGAAAGTTAGATATTACAGACGATAAAACACAGACAATTGAAATGTTCTGGTCACTTTAAACGTACGATTTGGTAGATCATCTCCAGATCGGTGTATCGGACGCGGAACATCTTACTTGTGATCGAGAAGTTTTCCGGAGAGTTGTTATAAGAGCAAGTTTCTACAAAGGACAAGCTACGGACTGACTGATGACATCTTTATTATTTCATTGCAGGTTATTCCCGGATACACGAACAATGTCAGCTGAAGTAATTTCCCATCTGATTTTACTGGGAGCTGGAACCATTATTCATTGCTTGCTTGCATTCTGCACTCAGCACATAAGCACCACGCTACATTTAAATGATTAGTTTTATTCCATTGCCTGAATAATTTGTCTGGATTTCGTACCACTTTAGTAGTTAAATAAATATGTATGGAAACGCTTTGATCTATACATTCTTCATGAATGAAGCAATATAATAGATTCATTGATTTAACAGCCCAGGCAATACAGGTGTGCAGGGGAACTGGAGTTGTTTGGAGCTGCTTGCTACTTAACAAATTTAGGAACTACTCGAAAAAAAATAACTGCTAACCGACTGGCAAAGAGCTATCACAGTGCCGGTATGAGACAAGATAGAAAACAAGCAAGATTGTAACTTCCACAGACACATTTCGGTGTTAAATTAAGCCATGTGAGCAAGCACAGTAAGAGAACAGAACCAAAAAAGCCATGAGTTATGAGCCATGATCGAGGCTATCTTTACGGTACTCCGGACATGTCCATATTCCCCCATTAACATATACATCAGCGTCCCGCCGTTGATAGTCCCAGGTCCTACGTTGGTTGACAAGACTTCTCGTTCTGTGAATAAGGTAGAGCAAGCTATTTTATTGCCAAAAACACCCGCATACCATGAGACAAGGATGAAGGTCTTCGCGCACAGTGGAGTTTTGCTATGACTCGATCCACTGTCTGCGTACAAAAATCGCCTTGATCTATTGGATTATACATGAGAACAGCCCTGCAATGCTAATCAATAAGTTCATGTTACCGTCATCACCTGCATTGTCATGCTGCTAATAGTCATACAGAAGGCACCACTAGCCTCCTGGACTGTTTTCTCTGCAGAGCAATCAGTAAATGCCCATGCACTTTTTTGTCCTCTTACAACAGACTCTTTTGTGTAAATCAGTACACCCGACTCATCTTAATTTTCTCATATAAGAACATGGATCTCTGTATTGACAACTACTGGATTTTGCCCCAAGAGATCCTATCAAACGTGACAACGCAGAACAATGTGCAGTTGAGCACCTGGGGCATAGGTTTCCATTTTCACCGAGGTTTATGTCTGTAGGACTGCAGACCTGTGTGATATCGTTCTCTGTCCTACTGAGCCATGACTTGTCTCTTTTTAGCTTGTTGCCCGTTTCTTCCTAAAAAGAACATTGTGCAGAGGGTGCTTCAAATCCGAGCATATCTTCGGGTATGCACGATTCCTTCAGATCTTCATTCTGTTTTGCATTGTCGAAAAATCAAGAAGAAATCTTATTGCTACGCGTGAGGTGTCTCTTGTTTACTATAGTATAATTTGCATGGCTTTATTTTGCACCTGTTGGAGTCTTTCAAGCTAAGTACGCTGACGGTTAGTATGGCTAAAGCAAATACAATTGGAGAAATAACCAGTAACTGGAATGGAAGCAGAAGCAGTCTCTGTTCGATGTTGGCGGTGGTCAGGACCCTCATTGCTGACAAGCCCTTACGGGCTTTCGTTACATTATGAAAGACCTGGTCTTTGAAGGACAGACTGCGATCAGACTTCATGCCCATGTATGTCATCGTGTGTTTTCTTCTTAAGGCTTCGCCGCTAATTTCCACCATTGGTAGGTCTGCGTGTTCAGGAAGAACCACGTTACTGAGGTTTTTGAAGGGTTGACATGTGCACTGGAGTCCAAAAACCAGGAGGAGATATATCAAGTTAGCTCTGCATTGCATTGGCAATCTCATGACGCTTTCTACCATGTCGAAAGACCAAAATGTCCTCAGCAAATGACAAGAGTCCAGCCACTCCCATTCAGTTGCTGGTCGATTACTCGCAACTTATACACATTAAAGAGGAATAGTGATAGCGGAGAACCTTAAGGTTTTCGTAGATAAATTGTTTTCGGGTCTGAGGACCAACAACTAAACCTGAGTGCCACCCTTCTGTGAACAATGCCACAGCTAACCAGCGAATGATTGAAGAGAGATCTTTTCGGCTGTAGGAAGATCTGCACTAGGTAGTTAAAGAGTACTCTGTTGTATGCATTTTCTAAATATAGTGCAGCTGCAGAATCTCTTCTATAAGCTCAGAATGTTCATAGACATTATGAGCGCTAACTGCCGCATTGAACCATGTCTCTTTTTTGCACCTGTACCCTCCAAGTGTGGAAGGTAGCCTGCCAGTTCTTCTAAGTCATCACTGAGTCTGTGCGCTACTATTTTCTACAAGCGTCTGACCAGAGTGTTCTCCGTCGTAATAATTCTGCAGTCGCTGATCTTATAGTGGTCTTTGTGAGGCTTTAGGAGTAGTAGTAACTGAGTAAACTCTTCTCTTTGATCTGACCACTCTTGATGCCGTCGTCGAATTCTCCTGCAAATTTTGCCATGTTGTCCTCTGACATTTGTAGCGTATCAACATATTGGATGTTGTCGGGGCCTGAGGCAAGGTTGTGTGATTTATTGAGCATTGTCCGTACGATCTCAGTGGTAATAACATAGACATAAGTCAGCTCTGCCTTCTCGCACAACTTCCAGAGTGTCGTCTTAACTCTCCGCCGGGCTGCCTCATTTTTCTGGTCAGTCTGCTCTAAGTACCGTTTAAGAAGAGCCTTAAGCAGAAGAAGAAGAAGAAGAAGAAGAAGAAGAAGAAGAAGAAGAAGAAGAAGAAGAAGAAGAAGAAGAAGAAGAAGAAGAAGAAGCGCATACAACACTGTCACAAAAATCATCAACGGTACGCGTTATGATTCTCTACAGCAAACAGTTTTTTAAAATTTTTTAAAAATGGTCACTTGTAGGGATACTTTCAGTGGAAAAAAAGAAATAATGATTGCCATGCAATAGTTACCATCTTGGGGGAAAGGGGTAGGGGGGGGGGGTGGGGATATATACTTAGAATCCTAAAATTTAAGAAACAAACATTGGTATTTAAATATAAAGGATGTAAACGTTAATTCGATGCCGTAGTATCACGAGGTTCTACATGATGACATGATTCTACATACATGTCACCATAATTTTTCTGCATACATCTCTTAGAGCTCAAAATACATGTCTATGTGACTTTTCAGTTTTTACTACAAACAACCATGTAACATATTCGTCATTAAATGCAAGCAGGATTTGGTTAACGACTATGCACTAATAAATCATAATTACCACACAAACACACACACACAAACACACACACACAAACACACACACACACACACACACACACAAAACAGTCCCGAAGGAAAGGCATTTCTTTAAAACAAACAAGGAAGTCTTTTTCACAAATTTTTGTTAACACAAAATATTTCAGTGAGAAGTACAGAACTGCAGCCCGCGTGTATTAACACTCGTATTCCGTGTGTGGCGAAATTCATGCACAAAAATGCTATTTGCTGGCGAAACATGAAGAATGTAATGTTACAGTACAGTAGATGCGGGAATATGCACGGGCAGCTGATATAAATCGGAAGCCATAGAATTCCCACATGAGTTCAGTGATTCTATTTGTGCTAAACGCGCATTCACAAAGGGAGCGTATAAAGACGTACGTTGCAATAAAATATAAAGGAATTTTGTAGCCAACGTTCTTCTACCACTCTAATCTCACTCGCTGTTGTTGTATTCTGTCTAGCTATATTCTACATTATATTATAGCTTAGCCAGCTCTTTCTCTCTCTCTCTCTCTCTCTCTCTCTCTCTCTCTCTCTCTCTCTCTCTCTCTCTCTTTCTGTATATATATATATATATATATATATATATATATATATATTATGTGTGTGTGATAGAGAGAGAGGTGAGGGAGAGAGCGCGAGATCGTAGGCAGTTGTTTAATAATGATCAAACTGGGAAATTGTGTTGGAAGCTTGAACATGAAGAATTTCGTTCCATCACTCCTTTGCCTATATATCATTCATACCCCATGCATATATTCAGGAATATGAACAAATACATCAAGAAGAGCCTTGGGTTTAGCAGAGATGTGATTTCTAAGTCGATTGTCATGAAGTGCTTGAAAAGCTTCGGTAAATAATACCATTTGACTGGAAGGGTTAATGAAAGTGGACAGTTTTGTGCAGCTATAAGAAAGAGATCAACAGTGATTGGAAGTAAACACACGTGATAAGCAGATCAACAGTGATTGGAAGTAAACACACGTGATAAGCAGATCAACAGTGATTGGAAGTAAACACACGTGATAAGCAGATCAACAGTGATTGGAAGTAAACACACGTGATAAGCAGATCAACAGTGATTGGAAGTAAACACACGTGATAAGCAGATCAACAGTGATTGGAAGTAAACACACGTGATAAGCAGATCAACAGTGATTGGAAGTAAACACACGTGATAAGCAGATCAACAGTGATTGGAAGTAAACACACGTGATAAGCAGATCAACAGTGATTGGAAGTAAACACACGTGATAAGCAGATCAACAGTAATTGGAAGTAAACACACGTGATAAGCAGATCAACAGTGATTGGAAGTAAACACACGTGATAAGCAGATCAACAGTGATTGGAAGTAAACACACGTGATAAGCAGATCAACAGTGATTGGAAGTAAACACACGTGATAAGCAGATCAACAGTGATTGGAAGTAAACACACGTGATAAGCAGATCAACAGTGATTGGAAGTAAACACACGTGATAAGCAGATCAACAGTGATTGGAAGGAAACACACGTGATAAGCAGATCAACAGTGATTGGAAGGAAACACACGTGATAAGCAGATCAACAGTGATTGGAAGTAAACACACGTGATAAGCAGATCAACAGTGATTGGAAGTAAACACACGTGATAAGCAGATCAACAGTGATTGGAAGTAAACACACGTGATAAGCAGATCAACAGTGATTGGAAGGAAACACACGTGATAAGCAGATCAACAGTGATTGGAAGGAAACACACGTGATAAGCAGATCAACAGTGATTGGAAGGAAACACACGTGATAAGCAGATCAACAGTGATTGGAAGGAAACACACGTGATAAGCAGATCAACAGTGATTGGAAGGAAGCACACGTGATAAGCAGATCAACAGTGATTGGAAGTAAACACACGTGATAAGCAGATCAACAGTGATTGGAAGGAAACACACGTGATAAGCAGATCAACAGTGATTGGAAGGAAACACACGTGATAAGCAGATCAACAGTGATTGGAAGGAAACACACGTGATAAGCAGATCAACAGTGATTGGAAGGAAACACACGTGATAAGCAGATCAACAGTGATTGGAAGGAAACACACGTGATAAGCAGATCAACAGTGATTGGAAGGAAACACACGTGATAAGCAGATCAACAGTGATTGGAAGGAAACACACGTGATAAGCAGATCAACAGTGATTGGAAGTAAACACACGTGATAAGCAGATCAACAGTGATTGGAAGTAAACACACGTGATAAGCAGATCAACAGTGATTGGAAGGAAACACACGTGATAAGCAGATCAACAGTGATTGGAAGTAAACACACGTGATAAGCAGATCAACAGTGATTGGAAGTAAACACACGTGATAAGCAGATCAACAGTGATTGGAAGTAAACACACGTGATAAGCAGATCAAAAGCTGCACCACCAGCGTCTAGCCAGGACACAGAAATATGTAGAGGTACATTAATTTCCCCCACCCCCCCCCCCCCCTCTCGCTCTCTCTTTCTCTCTCTCTCTTTCTCTCTCTCGCTCTCTCTCTCTCTCTCTCTCTTTATCTCTCTCTCTCTTGTTTTTCTGCGTGTGTGTGTGTGTGTGTGTGGGGGGGGGGGGGGGTTGTGTGTTCACTAAACTCCAGCCTATTGGTTATGATATATTTCAAGCTATATAACATTTAAAAAATTTCGCCGTTTTATATATAAATGATGTGTAAGCAAGTATAGGTGGACCTTTACCATTGTCTGAAAAATCCGGACTATGTCCTTTCTTTTTTTTTCTTCTTCTTTCTTCTTTCTTCTTCTTCTTCTTCTTCTTCTTCTTCTTCTTCTTCTTCTTCTTCTTCTTCTTCTTCTTCTTCTTCTTCTTCTTCTTCTTCTTCTTCTTCTTCTTCTTCTTCTTCTTCTTCTGCTTCTACTTCTTCTTCTGCTTCTACTTCTTCTTCTTCTTCTTCTTCTTCTTCTTCTTCTTCTTCTTCTTCTTCTTCTTCTTCTTCTTCTTCTTCTTCTTCTTCTTCTTCTTCTTCTTCTTCTTCTTCTTCTTCTTCTTCTTCTGCTTCTACTTCTTCTTCTGCTTCTACTTCTTCTTCTTCTTCTTCTTCTTCTTCTTCTGCTTCTACTTCTTCTTCTGCCCTTTATCCGCCAATGGAGCATAAGGCCTAAACCATCTCAAGCCAAATCGTTTTATCTTTTACTATCGCCTACAACTCACCCAATGTCCTCCCAAATCTATTTAACTTTATTTTTTAAGTGTTTTTGGTCTACCTTTATTTCTATGCTCTTGTGAGTTCCAGTTTAAAGCCCTTCTGATCATACTATTCTCATGTTTTCTTAATGTGTGTCCTATCAAAAGCTATCGTCGTTTCCTCACTAATCTGTTATTTCTATGGTTTATTTCGTTTATTTAATTTGTCCCCCCAAAATTTTAATAATTCTTAATCATTGCGCCATGCTTCCGTTTTAGTCATCCGGTGGTTTCTTGCCTATAAAGATATTTATTTCTTAGGATTTCCTTTTTCCTCTTTTGTTTTTTGTTTTTTGTTAGCTCGAAACAGATTATATGTATGTACAATGCTGTCTCTAGTATTAACTTCACTGATTGTGTAATTCACTCAGTGACCTATAAAGTTTGGCTGGCACATCTTGGTATGTGAAACATGTCTTTTTCGTGATTTGACTCCATGTTCACTTGTGATTCAATGTAACCTATTTGGCTATTATATTTGGTCTGAAACAACGTATTATATTGTTTACCAGAATGTTTTTACAAAGTTTCAAAAAAAAAAAAAAAAAAAAAAAAAAAAAAAAAAAAAAAAACCTCTATTTAACATTGTTCAAAATACTTCTAAACTGGATATTGACTTTGTTTACTAAGATTTAGCAACAACAAAAACACACGCACACACACGTGATCTCCTTTTTTGTGTGCCTGCGCTCCCGGGCAAATAACTTTATGTGTTTCTAGCTATTTTGTCCCTGAACCTAGTATTTTCACCAGCACCGAACACATTGAGGATTGTGTAGGCTTCATTCTTGTCTCTCCCCCACCCCCCGCAAAGCCTGTGTGAATGTTTTCTCACATTTGGCGTGCTAGCCCATAAGTTAATTTATCGAGGAAATCAGTAAAGATTAGCAACAAAGAATTTGAGTAGAGACTATGGATATGCAAATTAAAGATCAATATTTCACGGGGAAAACAAATTAATATAGAGCTAAGACAGACATAGAGAGAGAGAGAGAGGGAGAGAGAGAGAGAGAGAGAGAGAGAGAGAGAGAGAGAGATGCTGTCAATGAAGAGATAAGGTGTGTTTACAGATGATGACAATGAAGACTGAGAGAGAGAGAGTTTAGAGATGCTAACAATGAAGACAGAGAGAGAAAGAGAGAGAGCGAGAGAGAGAGAAAGAGAGAGAGTTAAATAATAATAAATACTGGCCAATACCGCATGTATTTACCTCTTTTGTAGTGTAGGTATGGGTATCTTTCAGCCGGCGTGTGCACGCGGATGCGTATGTGTGCGCGCGCGTGTATGTAGGTGGGAGAGGGAGATTATCAACGGCAGCCGTGCCGTCTCGGTAATAAAAGTCAGCTTGAAGGAATTTCCAAGACCCTTCTTTCCTGACCGATGAAAATCATCACTTTACCTCATGTAAATAAATGGCTATGTGTGTGTATATACAAGGCATATCAGATTATTATAAATGAGTGTATTATTTATCATCCCGTTGTGTACATTTCTCCATCAGAAAAATAAATATATAGTGTTATGTATGACACACGCCCGACAATGTCTGGACTTTATAACCGTCGGGGGCCGTAGCCTCACGTTACGTTTGAACAGGATTTCTTTTCTCGGCGCATCCTCATCCGAAGACTGAAGCTGTGCAGATTGTGCCATCTGGTGTTAATCGCCCAGTGTGCGGTCCTAGAACACCCCTTATATGTCAATGAATATTTGGCGCTGGCTAATATTCAAGTGGAGGAGGAAAGGGAGGGGGCGGCGGGGCAGGGTGCGAAATGTTGAAAATTCCAGTTCCTCCGTCATGAGGAAAACAAGTTTTGTCTAGTTGGTCTGAAAATACTAAATGTGAGTCCTGTGTGTTTAATGTGTTGTGGTGACAAGGAAAGACCATGCGTTAGTGTATTGTCACGTAACCTACCAAGCCACCCTCTCATCTTGGACTCATCTAGATTCTGTCATTTCTATGTATATTAGGTCAGATTCAAAAGTGAAAACGCCTGTGTAGGTATATAGTAAAAAAAAAAAAAAAGTAAAGCTCCCTTTACACGCCCTTAGGCGAATCGGGCATATGGGAAGAGCACCCATAATTTTACAGACCAATCGGCACTCGGTGGGTAATGTGGTCAGCATTACGCCGGCCGTCTTTACTTTCCCAGGACAGCCCATCCTGGCGACCTGCGACGTCCCATGCCACGATAAAAATCCACGCAGCCCACGCAGGTTTCGATCGCGGTACGTTGGATTACGAGTCAGACTCGCAACGCCTTAGCCACGGACGCCGCGTGTAGGTATATAGTCCATCTTATATATTTTACCTCTGTATGGCATGGTAGGTTTTTCTTAATGTTCTGAGTCTCTTGGTAGAGCTCCATTTCGAAAACTTACAGTTGGAGGTTAGAGATTCTTTGTGATTTTGCTCACATTCCGATGGCCAGAGCACCGCCTAGGGGGTAAGGATTTTCTAACTCCTTTTCGGTGGAGACGCTAGGAACTAACTTCATTCTCAGATTGGCATCCACGGAGAGCAGACATTTTGTGTCCTGATCCTAATTTCTATTCTTAATCTAGAAGCATTTGTTGCCCAGGACATTTCCAAAAGCTTGGGATGATATCTCATTGGAAGCCATGCAGGTAATCAACAGTCCATAAAGCCACCAGCTTGAAAGCCACCAGCTCTTTTTTGCCACCAGCAGCCAGAAGATGGCATCATGGGTCTTGCCGACAGCTCTGTTCACACAGCCAGGTAGTGACCAGTGATTACCTTGGAGAATTCCACATGCAGGTGCCACCTGGAGAAGCCCAAGGGTGCCTGCTATTTGTGGTGTCTTAACTATCAGACTATCTTATTCAACTTGATATAAACAAAGTACAGTTTCTGAGATGCTGAGGAACAGACCAGTCCAGTGACTTTGTTCCAGACGTCCCAGTTGTGGAGCAAGCCGTGCAGTGGACCAGACGTGGAGGAAGATAAGTACACCAGCGTTGTTTGTCGATTCAGATTCAGTGCCAATGACCTAGCTTGTTTATCCTGTGCTTGAGCAAGGATGATAATGGCAGCTCTTACGGACAACTCTTGTATTAATCCTATCTAATGTGTCTGTGGTTTTTTAATGTCATTGATTTTGTTAAGTTCTTTTTGCCTGACTTACATGTCTTTGGAATTTTTTATTCTTGATTTAGTGTCCATCCTTCACTGTCCTAGTTGTCTGGAGTGTGTGTAATTATTATATGGCATCTTTTTCTGTGTTAACATGGCTATGATAATAGACTATCTAGTGATTTTTTTTTTTTAATTAGTAGTGAGGATGTCATGCCAAGTTGTGCCTAGGAATTTATTTTCTGTAGTGCCATAACTTGTGTCGCCTTCCCCCTCCCTCGCGAAAGTGACTAAATGTGTACTGGAGCTACGGGACTCCGCTTAGACCATTGCGAGCCGCTATCCAAAATTTGTAACTATTTCAGAGTGCTGTTGGTTCATCAAGAGAAATGCTTACCTAGGTACGTGACACGAGCAGTATGTGACATGTATCTTGTGTAATCGCAGAAATCATTCTGCCGTTTACGTAAGCAGTAAGCGAATATTTCTCTGAATTATTTTCGAGTAACAATGCTTTCTCGCAAGCGTTTACAATAGACACGGGTCTGTTAGCAAAACCTCAAGACAAGGGCCAAGAAAAGGACACACCGTTGGTCATTAAAGCCGGCGAAGTAAATAACATTCTGAACGTAATCGGCTTCCCTCCATTTTAGATCCATATGAAAACTACAGCTCACGGTATTCCTATGCTGTATTTGCGTCTGATTTTTTTTTCTTCTTCGTCATCTGCTGCTTTAGTAATTTAAAAAAAAAAATTAAAGATATATAGTTTCCAGACAAATTTGCTGACATTTTTATGATCTACAAAGACGTCGAGGAAAATGACTCTCTATTTGTCAGGGAAAACCAGCCCTGAGCTTCATGAACCCAGGTGGGCCCACTCTCTGAAAATATCTAGGAGCGCGTGGGCCGAAACATTTGTCGACGAGAGATTACTTCTACTGATGATTGGTAGACCCCTGCTGTACATGCTCCCCTGTGGAGTTTATTCTTATTGTACGTGGCTAGCCCACAAGACAACCAGGATAGGCTGGTGACTATCGGGAAAGTCCTTTTGACACCTATGGAAAGACTGGCGCCCTGGTAGCGTGGGGTGTAAACTGACATCTAGAGACAGATGTCGACTGTGGACCGGGTTGATCACCCCTAACACAGTATAATACCTCCGATTTCGCAAACCAATATAGAAATATGCCCCCAGGGCCCTTCGAAAGAGGGGGAGAATGAAGGGCCCAATCAAACTGATACACACAGTGACGACAATGCTAGCCCCCTGACTCCGATTCTTGCCCAACGGCCGGGTTGGCTCTGTACATGTGGAAAGAGCTTCACGGGGTTGCATGGTCTGAGAACGCATGCCGGAAAGATGAAATGCGAGGGTGCTCCACGCAGTAAACGCCGTCGCAAAACTACTACTCCTGTGGTAGTTTCTGAGTCGTTAGGGAACGACGGACAGGGTGAACCCGACTCGCTGAGAGGCCCATAACGTTGACTGCGGAGGCGCACTTTGTAGATTCCCGAGGAAGTGCGTTCCAGGATCAGGTTTCCACCTGCGAGCGATAAGGTGTCGTGGTACAAGTTAATGGGTACATTATATGAGATACTGAGTCATGATTTAAAAAAGAAGTCGTTAGGCGACAAGCTTACATAGTTTGGTGATGTAATATATGGACACTGCTCCCGTGAGATCGGGACAGTGGAAAAGGCGCCGCCAGGCGTCAAACAGAATACTAGCAGGAGACAGATGGACATTTTGAAGTGTCGGGCAGACAAGAGTGCCCTCAGAAAACGGTTCAAAGCCCCTACAGGTAGCGAACGGGAGGGGCTGCATGAAGTCTGGTTGCATTTAAAGAACAGACACAGTGCCCTCTGTCGCGCCGAGCGTTTCTGTAACAACAGACAGAGAACCAAAAGGGAGCGAGATAAATTCTTTACGGACCCGTTCCAGTTTGCTCGAGGTCTATTCGGGCAACCGAAGTCTGGGACTCTTGTTGTCAGTAAGGAGGAGCTTAAGTTACATTTACGCAAAATGTACTCTGACAAAAAGAGGAATGAGCCTCTCGATAACAATCCAGAGATCCTTAGCGGCCTCATTTAGCCTGAGTTGCCAAAGGTACCATTTAAACTGATACCACTCCTTTGGTCTGAGGTTGAAGAAATTGTGAAAAGAGCCAGCGGCAAGTCTGCTTTAGGTCCGAATGGTGTTCCGTACGTTCTTTACAAGCGTTGTCCGAAAATCCTACGAATGCTTCACGGCTTGTTGAGACAAGCGTGGAGCCGAAAACACATATGTCCAGAGTGGCAAAAGGCGAACGGGGTCTACATTCCCAAAGAGCGGGACTCGAAGAGTCTTTCCCAATTCAGGCCTATCTCGCTGTTGAACGTTGAGGGCAAAATATTCTTCTCGGTCATGGCTCGCCGGCTCACACAGTATCTGATGGCGAACAAGTACATTGATACGAGTGTTCAAAAGGGTGGTATCCCGGGCGTTCCTGGGTGCCTTGAACACGCGACCATGATTTGGGAGTCTATCCAGAGAGCCAAGCATGAGAGAACCGAATTGCACGAAATATGGTTGGACTTGGCCAACGCCTACGTGGCAGTTCCCCCATAGGCTACTGTGGCAGGCTCTTCGCATGTTTCACGAACCGGCACAGATCAACGACATGATCGAGCAATATTTCTCTAAGTTCGCTTTGCGCTTCTCTACCTCGACGTTTACCACGGGCTAACGCTAGAGCCAGTCCTACCGTCGTCCCCATACGCTTCCTTAAGGCTGGGCAAATTCAAAAAGTTAAAATCAACAAAAACGCATTCGCTGCATCTATGCTAGACTATGTGAGGGACTGGTTACTGGCGGTTGATCTGCCTGGCCATGAAAGGTACCCTGAGTCAATCCGAAAGGCCGGCCTGCGACCTGACATAGTTCTCCACTCTGCGGAGAAACGGCAGCTCATCCTGATTGAGCTGACCGTCCCGTATGAGTCGCGAATGGACGAAAGTCATTTGTATAAGCTCGAGAAATACAGTGACTTAGCAGCCTGAGGAGAGACGAAGCGTACACAGTACGAGTCTTTGCCGTACGCAAAGAGCGGGAGGCCTCGTTTCCACTTCACTCTACAATGTGGGTAAAGAACTAGGATTGCGCGGTAATGAACGCAAGCGGAAATTTAAACAGCTGGGTGAGGTTGCTGAGAGGGCGTCGAGCTGACTCTAGACACAAAGAAACAACGTAGGGGACGGGCCTCGGTGAGCTGGTCCGGGTCTCAGGTGGAAAAGAGTTTCTCATCCTTTGAAAGTCCATCGTGTCCGAATTGTCTGCCAGTGTTCCTCGGCCACCTGCTAACAAAAGTCCAACATGTGTCCGGTATACCAATTGTAAGTTTGCCGCTCGGTCGTTCAGGTATGCAGACTTAATTATGCTACCGCGACGACTTCTTATCTCACAGTACCTTCTGCAAAATCACCAATTCGTCTTGTCCCTATCCGAACAACATGCGGTAATTTCGTGCAGCAGGGGAAACCAACCCTGAGCTTCATGAACTCAGGTGGGCCCACTCTCTGAAAATGTCTAGGAGCTCGTGGGCCGAAACATTTGTCGACGAGAGATTACTGATGATTGGTAGATCCTTGCTGTACATGCTTTCCTGTGGAGTTTATTCTTATTCTTATGTCAGTGGACACACACACACACACACACACACACACACACACACACACACATACACACACAAATACGCTGCTATAACCATATAGGAATAAAATACCTTCCCTTTGACCTTTTACAGCCGGCTAGAGTGTTTACACAGACCTTATTTCTGTCTTTCTTTCATAGCAGGTAAAAGTAAAAAAGATCCCTTATTACGCCTAAGGCGCATCAGGTATATGGGCAGAGCGTCCCATATTTTTTCAGACCAATCGGCACTCGGTGGGTAATGTGGTCAGCATTACGCCGGCCGTCTTTACCTCCCCAGGACAGCCATTCTGCGACGCCCCATACCACCATGGGTTTTGATCACGAGTTTCGAATTACGAGTCGGACTCGCAATGCCTTAGCTACGGATGCCGCTTTCATAGCAGGTGGTGATTTTATATATGGACACATGTATGTTGGACGTGGTTTCCCCCTACCCTCTGGCCTTTATCTTATTTACAAGTCTTCTTCCAGGCGGATGTACCAAACCACCTGTTCGTCATTATCAACGATAAACAACATTAAACCTTCTTTTATAAAGGGAAGTTGTTTACGTGTGGAAATCATCATCTCCCCAGTCTTTTATTGTCAACACTGGACATTGTTGGTATATATTTTGACATTCGCTGGTGTTTGCTTATGTGGGAGAATCCAGCATTACATCTCCAATATCCCCGTTCACTGGGTCAGTTCACATCCAGTACAGGTTTAGCTATATCATCAAGTCGTTAGCCATATGCATCTTGTTCAGGTAGCAATATCATCACACAGAGAGGATTTAAACAGCGTATGTTACAGAGGAGCAGAAGCGTTATCTATCTTCGTCATTAACCTGGGCCCCTTCTGCTGCTGTTCTTAGTTTAGCAGTTAAACGAGGGTTGTGTGAAATTGGTTAAAAGTGTGGGAGAATAAATAGACCTGCAGTCTAATCAAAGCTTTTATACAAACTAAAGGAGGAAACATGTTCAATCACCGATAAAAGGCCGTCCCCATTTCGGACGGTTGAACACGGTTTCTGGGACCTCTCCACGGGTGTTCCTTATCCAGGAGTTTATCGCTGCGTTGTAATGTCCTGATGGGGTAGAATTGACTTACTCACAAGCTCCGCTGAAGATAAACTGCTGCCAGGTGACAATAGTCTTGGCCAAGGTCTCCACATCCAGACATTAATATATATATGGTTGCCATGGTTTCATCTTCCGAAATAAGGACACTTTGCCTTACTTTACATTCCATTTAAACTGTGTTCCGTGTATATTTAACTTATGACCTGGGTAAATACTAGGGCTGTACCGAATATTCGCTTCGTATTCGCTTTGGGGCCGAATAGTGGACCTATTGACTATTCGGTTTTCGGCCGAATAGTACTGTCGGGCCGAATATGAATAGTAGTTACCTTACACCCGCTTCTGCATACACGGCCTTAATACTGACAACATGGAACGATTGGTTTTATTGAAAGCTAATGCAGCTTTCCTGCGATTAACTAAGCTGTCAGTGACAATTTCCAAGTTTAGTTACTTGTTATAATACTTAGGACTCTTTCATTCTTAGTTGTTAGTTACCACAGACTGACTGAAGGATGCAAAACATAAAACGTTTTTAAATGTTTACTATTCTGAAAGAAAACTAACTATACATGGAAAGAATATAAACTCCGACCACATACAAGTCGATAATATGAAAATCAAACGAACGGAAACATATAAGTAGTTGGGTGCAAACTTCGACTGCTCCAACATGCTGAGAGAAAAATGCAATCTAGAATACAATCTAGAAATAAAGTGTACTATGCCCTTCAATATCTGCTAAAGTCAAAGTGTCTGTCTCGCAACACCAAGATCAAAATATATAAAACGTCGAAAAGACCAGTCGTTTAACATGGCTCTGAAGCTTGAAGCAGAAAAAAAAAGAGATGAGGCCTATTACAGGTTTACGAAAATAGTCTTACGAAAAATCTTTGGACCCATCAAAGATGCTAACATCGGGGAATGGAGAGTGAGAAGCAACAACGTAACACATAATCTGTTTAAATCACCATTGATCACTGGCATCATGGGAGCTAACAGACTAAAATGTTTGGGGCATATTGAAAGAATGCCAGATGACAGAGAAGTAAAACTGTATACACCTGATAGAAGAATGGGCGTAGACCACGAGGCAGACACACAAAAAAAGTTTGTTAGATAATGCCCAGCCAGACCTGCAAACAACTGGTGTCACAAATTGTGAAGATAAGACCAGCCAGAGAGATGAATGGAAACGAGTGATAACTGCAGCAGTAAATCTCAAGGGCTCAGAATGCTAAAGAAGAAGACGACTATTCTGTGCTACTTTATGTCAAGTAAAAGTTCAGCGTACATTTGACATTATGAATGTTTTTTTTAATTTTTTTCTAGATATATTTTATACACTATACACTATTCGTATTCGTATTCGGCCGAATAGTTGGTCCCGCTATTCGTCTTCGGCCGAATAGTGAAAATCACTATTCGGTACAGCCCTGGAACAATAAATCATTGATGGAAACGATCTAAGAATAATATAGAACATTCATTGCCAGCAAGTAGTTGCTATAAGAATTACTAACCATTCAGGAACATTTCAACAACAAATGCTTGCAGAAGTGGGATGCTGCGGCCCAAATGCTCAAATATAGTAGCCATGCTGCAAACCGACACAATGCAATTACATCTTCTGGTGAACGCCAAAGAAAAGGGAGAAGACAATAAAGATGATCTGTACTGTCACCTAATTTGTTTTCATAATCAACACTTAAGGGAAAGGCGAGACGGATACACAACCAGACTGTTATTTGAACCATAGAAACTGGAACTCCAGCTTCCTTTGAAGATGGGAACAGAGCGTTTACCGGAATCTCCTGATCTCTGTTATATCGATATCGGCTGGTAAAGCCGTTGCAAGACCAGGCTCTCGTGTGGAAGACCAGAGTTCAACACACAGTAAAATCTTAACCTGCACACTTTGTGGCGACAGCAGTAGTCGTGCAGCCCTATATCCTCAGGTTCACGACATCTTTGTCTGCAACGCCCTAAACAGTGGTCCTTACAGACAGTAGTAACTGTTTTAGGCAATGATAACATAAACAACCTATATTGTGTTAATATAGTCTTAACAGCGATAACTCAGAAAGAACTAGAGCGGTGGCTATCAACCTTCCTAATTCCACGACCCTTTAATACAGATCCCTCGCGTTGTGGCGACCCCCAAGCAATTATTTTGCTTTATAACTTAAACGAATTTAACAAAGTCGCATACACTCCATCCATACTCGACTGTTCGCGGGTCTAGCAACTGGCGGTTTGTCTGTCTGGTTTTGAGAAGTACCTTGAATTAATCTGGAAGACTTAACTGAGGCCAGACATGATGTTACACTCGGCGGCAGAGCGTCACCTCATTCTCATAGCGCTGAGCGTGCCGCACAAGTTGAGCCTGAGGGTTTACAGCCGCATAGCTAGTGTTGCCACCACGACTGTGCAGGTGAGGATTTTATTTTGCCCCTGACAGAAAAAAATCCCAAGCTTTATTGAGGATCTAACCCGGGTCTCGCGCTTAAGAGCCCAGTGTTCTAACCGTTCGGTCAGCCGCTCCTCACAACCACCTGCACAAGCTTGAAAAGTACAATGATCTGGTAGCCGGTCTTGGGAGTGATAAGGTGTACACAGTTAAACTTTGCCGTGAAAGATGGCGCAAGAGGGTTAATTTCCAATGCCACACACAATGAGGAGAAGTAGTTCGGCTTGCAAGGAAAAGAGTGTAAACGGGCACTAAAGCAATTGGGCGAAGCTCTTTAAAGTGCTTCCGGCTGGCTGTGGTCACAACAGAACGACGTGGGGGATAGGGCTCCATAGACTGGTCCGAGGCCCTGATAGGAAAAAACTGTCACATTTGTTAAGCTCAATCTTTTGCGATTAACGCATGCCCGTACATCTGACAACTGCCAAAGTCTGTTCGATAAATGTCTTTCTGATAAACTTCTGTCCGATAAACCAGCCATTAGTCATTCTGATCGCGCAGGTGGGCGTTTGATTTTTTACTGCAGCGACGATACAGGCCACGACAACCTCAGTACCAGTTACAATTACCGTTAAATCTTTACCGACTGCCGATAAGAGTTGCATGTGATGTCTGAGTCATGACCGCCCCCCCCCCCCCAACCATCGCTGAGACTGTCTAGGAGGTAAACGGGCCTAAACAATTGTTGAAACAGGGACATCTACCCAGCATCTATAGGTTCCTACTGTGTATGCTCCTATCGCAGAGCTCCACTTCTCTAGACTAAATGAGTGGGTCATCGTAAAGGGGCACATAGCCAAATGGTACCGTTATAGGCTACGAATGACCTCAAAAGTTGGCACATAGCCGGTAAGGAGTAGTCAAAGAAGAAGAAGAAGTAAAAGAAGAAGAAAAAGAAAAATAAGAAGATGACATAAAAGTAGTGTTAGTAGTAATGTTGGCAGGAGTGTTTGTAGTCCTGTTTGTAGCAATAGTAGTAAAGGCTTTAAGTGACCCTAAAGTAGGCATATAGCCAGATGTGTTTATTATATGCTACAAAAGACACCAAAAGTGGGTCCATAGCCGAATGTAACTGTTACAGGCTGCAAGTGACCCAAAAAGTGGGAATATAGCCAAATGTGACTGTTACAGGCTACAAGTGACCTCAAAGTTGGCGCCTAACCAAATGTGACTGGTATAGGCTACAAGTGACCCCACAAGTAGAAAATTGGCCAACTGTGTCTATTATATGCTACAAGCGAACCCAAAAGTGGGCACATGTTTGAATTTGTCTCTTCTTTGCTCAAATGACCCTAAAAGTGGGCAAATAGCCGAATGTGTCTATTGTATGCTACAAATGAACCCAAAGTTGGCATACACACAAATGTATCTATTATGTGCCACAAGTGACCCTTAGGTGGGCATATACCCAAATGTGTCTATTATGTGCCACAAGTGTCCCTAAAGTGGACATATACCCAAATGTGTCTTTGCAAAAGACATGCATCAAGTCAAGGTTAGCTGCCAAGTTTTGAATTGGCACTGCTTTTCCAGTGTGCGTACTTGGCAAAAATTAGCAGGCACGTGTTTTTTTTCGGTTTTTTTTCCACTGATTACCAATTCAACATCTTAGTGGGTTCGTCCATTAATCAAACGAGACTAACTGCACTATCCAAACATACCAGCAGTGATATATTCCCGGAGTCTTGGTGTTCGTGGTTAGAAAATATGTTTCACTTGCTTATTGTGACCATTCTATTTTTGTTGACGTTTTTGCTCCTATGTGTGAACCAACCAGTCGTTTTCGTCTGAGGAAACTCTTGTGCGTGTGACTAAAGATACCTAGATACTTTGCCAGATATGATAGGCATTGTACTGCATATTGCATTTCACATAGATAAACAAAGTGGGAATGAAGACGACGGTATCTAGGCATGCATATAGAGAAAACAGCCTAAAGAAATCGCAATGCCGTTTCAGATATGACGAAATAATTGCCCCTTTGGTACTGCCAGATCAGTCAGTCAGTATACGTCACTACAGGTCAACATTGTAAGCCTTGCTAAGACATTTATCACCAGGCGACTTCCAGTGATGTTCAGTTGACCTCGGACAAGCCCTACACTTAGAAACCTGTATAGGGATATATGAAACAGGCTTTCGTAGTCAATATTATTATGTAGACTATCACCCGTAAAAGAGGTAAGAAGTTTTAACCTCAAGGCCACATGGCGGTAAAATGTATAGTACACGTTACATAAATATATCAGATGCACTTTTGCCATTGATGCAATTCATTTGGTGCAATTCATTTGAAACGGAGGTTGTTGTTTTTTTTAGTCGTCAGAACATTAGAGGGAGAATTAGGGAATAAAAGAAAGAGCATAGATATTAAAATTCTACCATATATTAGCCACAATGGCCGGTAAGGAGTAGTCAAAGAAGAAGAAGAATTAAAAGAAGAAGAAGAAGAAAAATAAGAAGATGACATAAAAGTAGTGTTAGTAGTAATGCTGGCAGTAGTGTTTGTAGTCGTGTTTGTAGCAATAGTAGTAGTATTAGCAGTCGCTGTAGCTGCAGCAGCAATAGTGGTAGTAGCAACATTTCCTGGGAAACCCTCAACACCTAAACAGGAGGTCAGTAAATAAGAATGCGCTCATCCTGCATGTGTTGCTGAAACCATATTTATATTGACTAACTGGTGCTCTAAGGTTCAAAGACAGCCCACTTTACTTCCCAAAATCTTAATTGGTACCCATCTTAGGTTTGGTAGACCTGTAGGTCTACGTCGTATACACTAACCCGCCTCATTGGGAATTGAAACAACGCACTTAGGGCCCACAGGCAAGCCTTTAGTCACTGCTCTACCGCCGTGCCCAAATGTGATCAGCACATATAACATTTGGAGTACGGAGAGCAATGGACAAATCGTCATCAACAAAGTTTGCTCAACACAAACATTAGAAAAGAGGAAATCAAAACATTACCGTTTAACGTTAATTGCGCTGATTAATTTTGTGGAAACAAAAGGACAGTGTGATCGATTTCCTGGGTGCAGTTCAAGTCTGATCAGACACACATTTATATTGACAATACTACGTTATTCACGTGTTCAGAATACGCTAATCATCATTAGGAAAGAACCATTGCTAAGACCCAACAGTCTAGTATTACTTTACAAACATTTGTTCTGTTTTATTGTTGATTTTGCATGCGAGTGTTCAAGCTATCTATGGTTTAATCTATACTCAGTGTTCATCGATTTATTGACATTTCAGACACTCTGTGACGTGATCACCCAGAGGTAGCTGACTGTTATTTTACCACTGAGATCAAATGTCCTTTGTAATCTTGACTGTTACACTTATCAGGGTTGACACTTGCCCAGTATTCCTCTGGAATTTTGTAGAAGAGTGTTGACATTAATAACTATGACGACGTTTTATTAGTAGCAATGGCACCTCACCTAGGAAATATTTATATGTAAACACATCATGTGTCTTCTGCAGAATACATGTCGGCTGCACCGGATCTCCATTACTGTCTGTCGCTTGACCGTGGTTGTTTCGTCTTTCAGACTGCAGTTTTTCTTTCTCTTGTCGTTATCTTCCCATGTACAGTTGTAGTCGAGTTTTCACTTTCATTGCAGACGGGTCACTCCATAAATGGTTAGTTCATCTGCCAGCGAAAGTCGTAAGAAAAGCCTCTTAATATTCCATTTTAAAACTAGTGGACAAATATTCAGTGGTGGCTAAACGCAGGCACACACAGTAAATGGAAGCAACCGCTGATGAATATATATTATGTCTTTTAATGCTACCAAAATGTTTTACTGGCAACTTTCCTCTTTTGATAGTCCCTTTTTAATGCCCTGTCGCTCACCCAGTAATGATGATCACAGCATCCCATGCTTCTATACATAAAAAAGATAATTAATTCTTATAATTTCTTAAGTTATGCAATTTTCATTTTACTATTTCCATTCTCCTTTAATTTCATCTAAAACTTTGAGATTAGTTTCAAGCAATCCTTTTCTTTTTCAGTAAGCACAATTATAATTATTGTCCCCACTGGTGTTCCCATCTATCCATAACAGGAAATACAATACCCATGTGACGCCCATTGCACATCCGGCAAATGGAGCTAGGCCCATGCTTTAATGGCCGACTGGACACTCTACAGGTGATATTGGCAATATCACACCGGTCAGCCTTACTTCCAAGAAATTGTGCCGTGTCTATTATAAGTCTGGTTGTCCTGGAAGCCCATACAGTGCTTGATGTAGAGTCGAACTCAAGACCTTCAGACCAGCAGACACGCGACTGTTTCATTGATGATCCATGTCTAAGCAAACCATCTAATATAGATTCTTTGAATGTTATAATCATTAAGCTATAATTGTTTTCTACCCTGATTCTTTCTTTTACATTTATTATGTGTATCGATTTTAAACTGACAGTAAACAAAAGCTCCTGTTTTATGCCCTGAGACATAGAGGGTATATTTTTAATAGCAAATCTGGCAGGTGATCAACATCATCCTGACGCCTTTTCCCTATGAACGTTTTACGTTTTTGCCCTTTTCAGCATGGTACATGATGTTGATGAGGATACACACAGTCTTCAGTTTTCTATAGGCCAGGCTACACTCAATACCTGAAGGTAGTGTCATATCTGCTCTGTCACATAATACACACGCCAATGAAGTGCATTCACGATGCATCAGACAGGTAGAGCTAAACCCATATGCTTATCAACCAGTTGTCATTCTAAGTTAATGTGGTCAGCGTCACACAAGGGACTTTTACGTTTGACATTTCCTCTACACTGCGTTTCTTCTCAGTCTAAAATAGTTTACATTTTCTGTATTGTTCACTGTTGATTTCAGAGATCAGCACATCAAACATGACCATAAGTGCTCCGATCTCCTCCTGAATATGTCTCCAAGTGTTTTAGGCTAACAACTCACATTCTGATCTGGCTGATGTAACGAAACGCGGCTCCAGCATGGTTTTCCTGTTTGGCAACTCCAGTTGGTACACCCAGGGTATGCAGTCTATTCAGTGCAAATGATTTTCCTGGAAACTAAAAGCCTCACCGCATTAGGTTTCTAGAGTGGCATTGGTGATGTCTCTCCTCTCCATACCTGGCCCACTCCTGATAGTCTCACTGCCAGTAAAGGCTTCTGCTCTCTCGTTGCCTTACAAATCAGCATATCCAGGGACAAAAAAAGAAGGGTGATTTTGCAACAGGCTGTTACTTATAAACGAACGAAAAGGTAAACATTTAACCTGAAATACATTCTATATAAGTCGCCTCTCCCTTCCACTATTTTTAAAAAATCTGATCAAAGAAAAACCTTAGAGACACAATTTGAAATCAAATATGTTTGACCACGCTTTATCTGGTTTTCAAAACAGGAGAAAAACGGATATTAGTTTATTGATCTCAGTATACGTTACAAAAGGAAACGGAAAAGCCAGTAGCATAACACGTTCCAATCTCTGTGATTTTGTTTCTCGGATTGCATCGATTTGATCTAAAAGTAAATTACACTTTCTTTTTTAAAGTTCCCTGGTTACAGATAGGTGTGTATGTGTGTTTATTTATGTATGTACATATGTGCGAACAAAATAGAGGCTCTGACGGATTGATACTTTATGTAGGTAGTTGTTGGCTGAAAAAAAAAAAAAAAACTATCTAAAATTATTATGCTCCCAGGATGAAAGAACGTATCTCGTCTTGAGATATCAAAGAGATACCCTCTTAAAAAAAATTAGAAACGTGAGAGGATGTCTCCAGAGGTTCCAAATTATGTCTTGTTAATGTGGTACGTAGTATTAATTATCCCCACCCAGAAACACAGTTGGTACTAAAGGTTCAAGGGGTATCATAATTAGGAAATGTTGGGAGGGAACAAAAAAAGATGTAGATAAGTATTCAAAATAAATGCGAATATATCAATAATATTTGATAATCGTCATTTGTTAGCGGACAGATTAGAGCTTTGGAAGGACGAAAGCAGAGCTACAACAATTAATTGACCACAACTGCTAAACGAAAACTGACATTGTCTACACCGAAGATTTTGTATTTAAGGGCAAAATAACCATTATATCAGAGGATGTTATTAGCTAAAATGTTTTCAGTGAGGTACGACAGTTATTAATAGCTGAAGCTGTATGGTGCAAAACCTGAGTCTCTGGGGATATGTTTGTGTAAGTGTGTACAGAATAATGTGCGGCGATTTATAGAAACAAAAATAATCGAATAAAGAGTTTATGTGGTAACTATGAAAGACGAGAGAGTGAAAGAAAAAACGGACAACTGAAATATTTCTTTGCCTAAATAAAAACGTATCCATTTTGCCATTTCGAGGACATTGCTCCAAATATCTGAGTAATAAGCCATTTTGTGTCATAGAAGACAATAGGATAATTGCATAAATAGTGAAGTGTTGGGTTCGACAGCAACGTAGCCGTTGATTAAATAGGACTTAATTTACAACGAAAAAAATAAAGTGCCTTTATTAGGACAATCCTTCGTTTCGACATCAGCATATCCTTGGATTAAATGAGACTCAGTTGACACTGAACATATAGATGTGCCTTTTATAGGATATGCTTTGGAATAGTTTCTGAGTGTGAGAGATTATAACACCTGGAGGATTATGTCCCTTCATATCTTAGAACTACATTACCAGTTTAAAAAAAAAAAATTACGATCCAGTTGTCTCGTGCTCTCTGGTACATGACCAATCTGTATCCTTCACACAGGAAGTGCGTAAATCACATATGCCCTGTCAGCGATTTATTCAAAACTAATTACAATGCTTACACTGCAGTAGTCTTCTTCTTCTTCTTTCGTTCGCCTGAAATAAGTTATCTAAATCAGCAGTTTTGTCTCTTGTATAAATTTCACTGTCGTTGTTAGTTCATTCAGTGGTCCATAGAGTTTACGTTCCACTGTTGTTCTTTCTGGCCAAAAGGTTTGCCTTAATGTGTCAAAATCGGTGCAGTCCTGGAGTACATGCTCTGCGGTCTGGGGCACATTTCCACAGGTGCACATGGCTGATACACCTATCTTGAATTTTGTGTACATGTGGTTACGTAATCGGTTGTGCCCTGTTCTGAGCCGGAAGATAATGACTTGTTCTGGTCTGTCCATAAATAAAATAGTCGTCTTGTGCTGGGGCTGGTGGTTTCCTGATCGATTTAATGATTCTTTTCTTTTGGTGGTATGTGACTGGTACATCTGGCTGCTCTTTTGTCGCACCTTCCCCTGCCAGTTGATCAGCTTTCTCATTTCCAGGCACTCCACAATGAGACGGTATCCACTGCATTACGACTCTTCGCTGAACGCTGAGTTGTGTCAGCAGTGTTTGCAATTCTGGTAGTTTCCTATACTGGAGTGCTTCAAGTACTGATTTAGCATCTGTAAGCATTACCACATACTGTGAGCCAAGGTTGGTATTTAGCAGTTTCTCTGTAGCTATCTTAATAGCCTTGGTTTCTGCATCGTAGTTATGGCAGTACTTCCCGGTTGGTACGCTGGACTTATCCCTAGTACCATCTGGGAATTCGATGTACACTCTAGCACCACCATTTCTAACTGCACTTTCTGCGGACCCATCTGTATAGACTCTAGCCCATTGTTCTTGTGGGTATTCTTCATCAATATAACTGAGGGTGGCCATTTTGCGTTGTACACTATCTTGCTCTTTCTTGTCAAATATCCCTTTCACATTTGTCTGGATTTGTACCGTTAGTTTACATTTTTCTCTCCATGGGGTTTGTTCCGGAATACTTTTTAGTGGGCAGCCAATTTCTGGAAGGTCAGGAGTTTGTCTACATATTCTTTTTGCTTGGTGTATAAAGCTGCTTCTTTTTAACCGTCCCAAGGCTAGGTTCTTAAATCTATTTTCCATCGGGTGATCTGGCATACTGAGGAACTTTTCAGCTTGTATTTGCAACTTTGTATCTCTGCGTTCTCTCAGTGCCTGTGTTTTCCCAGCTTTCTCCATTTCTAATATGGGGGTTGATTTCATCCCTCCTGTGATGACTCTGAGCGCTTGATTTTGCACTTTGTCTAACTCCTTTAATGTGGTACTAGATGCTGAACACCATGCAGTTGACCCATATTCCAAGTGTGGAAGTATGCTCTGCTTGTATACTTTATTGAGTATTTTCCCATCTGCTCCCCATGTGGTTCCACTTAGTTTTCTTAGTATTGCTGTCTTCCTCCTGGCTTTGGTTGCTGCCTTGTTGATATGTTTTCTCCATGTCAACCTGTCATCAAATGTGACTCCTAGGTATGTGGGCTCTTTATCATCTCTCAGAGGTATTTCGTTTATTTTGATGGTGCCGGCTTTTTGCTTTGGGGAGAGGGTGAAGAGTGTGGTGCTTCATTTGTCTGTGTTGATACTGACACACCATCTATTAGCCCATGCCTCAAGTGCATTTGTAGCCCGCTGTAATGTTTTTGTGGCTATCGTTGCATGTTCATTGGTGCACCATAGTACCAGGTCGTCGGCATACATTGCCATTTTGATTCCATTTGGTATCTCAGCAACCAGATCGTTGATAAATAAAAGGAAAAGTGTGGGCGACAGGACACCACCTTGAGGGACGCCTTGTCGCAGTAGAACTTTTTTACTTTTGAAACCATCTACCTGTACCCGGGCTCTTCTGTTATGTAGATATGCTTTAATCCAGTTGTACATTTGTCCATTTATTTTATAGTTTCTCAATTTCTTCAAAAGCCCCTCCTTCCAAACCTTATCAAAAGCTTTCCTTAAATCTATCCATGCCGCGAGTACCAGTTTCTTATCTTGAAAAGCATCCTCTATTTCTTGGGAGAGGTATGTTGTCTGGTCTTCCGTAGAATAGAACTTTCTAAAGCCCGCCTGCTGTGGTGTAATGATGTTTTCACTTTCAATGTACCACTGTAGTCTGAGGTTGGTGATGCGCTCCATTGTTTTACAGAGACAACTTGTGAGGCTGATTGGTCTGTAGTTGGAGGCATTAGGACTGTCTTTCCCAGGCTTTATGAGAGGTATCATAATTGCCTCTCTCCAGATTTGTGGAACATTCCCTGTTGCCCAGCAAGCATTAAATATCTGTAAAAGCTTTGTTTTGGCTACTTTTCCTAAGTTTCTGATCATTTCGTTTGATATACCATCTGCTCCTGGTGACTTCCGCATTTTCAGCTTTGAAATGGCCAACTCCAGTTCATTAAGTGTAATTGACACCTCTAGCGCCTCTGATGTTATTTCTTTCTGACTTCTAAATTGTGTCTTTTCTTGAATTTCGTGTTTTTTTCTCTGAACTGATTTCAATGTCGTTATCTAAAGCAAAAGTGTCCGCAAATAGGTTGGCTGCCTCTTTTCCTGTGACCATGTTTCCATCTTTCTGCAGCGTGATCTTTGAGTTCCACCATGTGTCCTCATCATTAATTTGTTTCACAAGCTTCCATAACTTTCTTGTGTCTTTTTTCAAAGTTCAGCGACCTTGTTTTCTCCTGCCAGCTTTCCCTTCTAACCTGCAGCTTTGCCCTTACAAATTTTGCTTTTGCATGCTGGTAGTTATTGCATTTGTTAAATTCTTTAACTACTTTGTTTATATCCTGGTCTACGCTGAGACTTCCAAGCAGTATACTGGTACGGTGCTTGAACATTGTCCAGTCAGCCTTCTTGTAGTTCCACCTTGGCAGCGTACTAGTTTCTCTGACCTTCTCATTGTCTACATTCAGGAAGACCGGTCGATGGTCACTGCATCCCAGTTGATTTCCAACAACTCGTTTAATGTTCCATTCCAGATCTGGAGAGTGAAATGCTAGGTCTGGGGTAGTAGTGGTGTGCCACGACCTCGAGTAGAATGTGGGTGGATCAGTTGGCCTATTAATAAGAACAAATCTGTTCTCATCCTGCCACTCCTCCAGTTTCTCTCCTCTCTGGTCTATATGGTCATATCCCCAGCTTTGTGAGTGGCTGTTAAAGTCTCCACGTAGAATCATCTTTTCTTCCACTGGGATTGTGTCTAAAGCCTGGGGACGATCACTTGGGCAGTAATAATTGATCAGGTAGAAGTCTGCATTTCCAGTTTGTAGTTTCAGAATCTGATATTCTGCTCCATCCATATATACTTCAGTCTGGCACGCAGTGATATTGTTCCTCACAAGAGTCAATATTCTCCCCCCCCCCCTTTTTTTCCCCTGCCTTTCCGGTCTGATCGGAAGCACCGATAACCTCTGATTTTGAAGACTGTGTCTTCAGTTAATTGGGTTTCTTGTAGACAGCATATATGAATCTGTTCCTCATTTAGAATATTTTTTAACTCTAGCTTTTTATTTGTAAAATCCCCTTCGCATTCCAGTGCATTAATTTGACTCCTTTCTTAGTTCGGCCAGATGCTCTATTCTCACGTCCCCTGGCTCCACAGGACATTTGAGAAGGACCTCCAGTAATTTGGGTTGGGCCTCTTCGAGGCAGAGGGCCCGGCACTGCTCCTGTCTGAGAGTCCATCACAGGGCGAGCACCATAACGTTTTGCTGATATAGACATATTTCCATGGCGTGTATGCGTGGCATCCTGATTGCTGTGGTGCGCCTCCTGGCTGGTTGCCTCCGACTTCAGCACCTTGTTTTGCTAGGGTAGACAGTGATCATACTCGAGGAGAGTAGTCTCATCCATTTGTCTTTCGCCTTTACCTCGTTTGTTGTCCCATCCAGTTTCCCGCTAGGGGTTGAGACCCCAACCTTCAACTGAATTGCTGGGGAGAACAGGGTCCACCACGTGAAGGTGAGGTAGGCTTGAGCAAGAGAGGCTAATCATTGCTCCATTAGGACCCCACTGAAGTAGTCTGTTTTTCACTGTCTGACAACAATAGCACTGCCGCTGCGTGTCGACTAACGTTTGTTGTTGTTTGTTTGTTACTGATAGCTAATTTTATTACATATATTGCTATTTAACTGTTAACAATTTATGTCCATGTTCCAAAGTTTTCAGGCCAGCGGGTACCTGAAGTGGCAGGTGAACTCACTTTTAAGTCATCTTGTCAACGTGCGTTGAGAAGCACTCACAGACAGCCATGTTGCAATTCTGAGGCAGCAAAATCCGAAATCACAGTAAAGCCCCACTTCAGCTTCCCATTTTTATTCTTAGAGTATTTTTAAAGAATCTGCCTCTTGCTTATGATTCTCTGAATGCCGATTCATAGTTATTATACATTAAAAAAAAAAAAAAAAAATGCTGCTAATCGGATATGCCCTTAAAGTTTGATAATTTTCAAGGATATTGTGCAATTAATTTCTGAAAACTGTAGATTCGACATGCCAGTAGGGTAATTACCTTCTCTGAAATGTATCAATTGGTCTAAAGTATGAAAACACATTCATGCTAATTATCATGGATTTCTCCACCTTCGCTGTCAGCTTTAAGGCTGTTTACCTTTTATTCTGCAAAATCGATCGTCCCAGTAAGAGCAACCCGACGTGAGATTCGCATTATCAAAATATAGTTGAAGTTTTTACGATAATATTTGCTTTAAAAATGTTTTCATTCTTTTCTGGTTCTAAGGAAAGTGAATGTGCAAAGTTATATGCCAGCAGATCATTATTGTTGGTTGCAACAGACATGACTTATTATCAATACCTATATAGCATGCCTTCCATTCGTAATTTGGAAATCATCACTTCTAAGACTCACCGAGAAATCCGAACTGGTCATAATATAATGAATTTCATGTCTTTAGGGGTATCAGACAAATAAACATAAATCCTCTCTGTAGCTGACCTCTCCAACTTATTGTCGTGCCAACCTTGCCTCAACTTTACACTCAATGACACTCTAAAATTTTTCTAAAGGAAGGAGAAATAAGAGTAAAAACAGACATCAGTCGGAGCAGAATCATAAAGTCCCTTACTGCATCGTTTGCAGGCAGCACAGAGTTGTGGCTGAAACGGCGCCAGTGAAATATCTCAGTACCAAGCCACACAGTGTGTGATATCACCTTTTGTCTTTTAGTACTAGGCAAGGGACAACGGGATCAGCCGTGTGGCCTAGAGTAGTAATATAGTCAACTGTCATGTTTCATGTCTATAGTTTGGTATCTTTATTTCTGCACTAGGACAGCAATACGCTTCGTGTTTAGTCATTTTTGTCTGTCGTTTACATTTGATAAATGCTAAGAAATATTTTTGTGCTGAATGAGTTAAAATGTCCCCAGTGTCCTTGTTCATCTAAGTGAGGTTATTTTCCCGCAAAAAGAAATCCAGCGTGGGGCAGAGGTAGTGTCTATTAAATAACATTAGTAATTTGCATTCAGTTGCATTACGTTTTTTTTTCCGCCGCTTTTGTTTTCTAACTGAGTTTCTATTATAGCACTTCGTCAACAAATCCTAACGTTCGATGGCTGTTGGTATTCACAGTTGAAAGCTCAGCAGCTTGCCAGTCCTTTCTGAACTATTTGAGACTTATTTCGTAGTCGAAAAGCACAGATGTATGTTGTCAAATTAACTCCAGATAAATTAACCACAGTTGTCAGAACTATGAAACTGCTTTAATACACCCCCCCCCCTTTTTTTTTTCCTACCCACGCAAGTCCCAGAAGCAGAGAAACGCTAATATAAGCATGTTTAGAAAATATTCCCATCTTCCACATCAACAGCTGTACACTTCTTATCCGTGCTATAAAACGCTCTAACAGAACTTTTATGCCAGGTTTTCTTGTTTACAACGCTGTTGTATTGCTGCGTGTTTTGTTTTACTGGACAGCCTATCACTCATGTCGTCTGAATTATAGGATGCTATTCAATATTCTGGTTTTTTTTTTTTGTTAGGTAAAACCTTGCCTTCTTTCAAAGAATGAAAGATAGCAAGATACCATTTAAACAGATAATTTAAACCTAATAGAGAATTGAAACAACATCCTGGAGCTGATAAACCAGTTCACAATAGATTATTCTAACAGATCATCCCTCATTTTGTGCTTGAACGGTTGTGGCGATCATTATACAAAGACAGTCATGTTTGTTAGTCATGTCATGAGAAGGGATGGACTGTAGAACTTGGTGACCATTACAAAATTTCTGAGAAAGGAGAGAGAGATAGAGAGTTAAATGAAGGAAGAAATATGCATTTAGAGACATTACAATACGGATATCAAAGTCAAGAGGAGTTTCTATAGCAGTAGAACAATGGCATGCCAGAACTGTAATAAAATCACTAAAAGTGAGCGTTGGAAGAGAGCTGAACAAATTCCAGTGACTTAACGGACAAAAGTAAGACACCGCCATGTGATAAGACACACTGAGAAAAACCTCAGAACGATAAGAGCTTTACTTTGAAACCCACCAGGGCATGCAACTGAAGGTCGACCAAAAAACGATACAGAGAAGTGAAGTAGAGGGTGAAATTATAAAATGATGAGGAGGGAATGTTTTGATCTGAATGCAATAGCAAAGGTTATAACGACTTGAGTGAGTTGATAGACGACCTGTGCTCCATAGGAGATAAAGATCACTAGAAGAAGATAAGACATATGAAAAATTTGTACACATTCCAGAAATTACTAGACAACAAGAAGCTCATGAAAAGATATGTAAGACAGCTACATAATTGTGATGCCAGTCGATAAGCGTAACAAACAAGCCTGAAGTTTTACTGACGGCACACGAGCGCCACCTGGAACTTATCAAATATAAGGGAAAAAAAGAAAAACAATTGGAAAAGGGGGCGGGGGGGGGGGGGTGGTTGAAGAATGCTGTTTTTGCAGACTCTGACACGATGTGGAACAGTAAAATGGTTGGTAGAAGACAGGCGGACAAGAGAGTGATAATTATGAGTAGACATCCTTGTGACCAACTAATAGGCGGGAATCAATAGCGAAGAGAGACAGTAATCCGTACAGTCTGAGATTCAAGCATGGGAGAGGGTCGGTTTCTAACAGTATGTTGTGATGATTGTTGATGTCTGGTGAGAGAAACAGCCCATCTGGAAAATTAGATAGTTCGCCAAGGGAACAACTCAACTGTGTTTCAGTACATTAAAAAAGAGATTAAATGGCGGTGGCTTGAGTACCATATCCCTCTGTGGTTGATGTCTTTAACATTGTGAGACTGTAGATTTCGGCTACCAGAACTTACATTACTTAGCTAATGGATTTTCGTATGGTGCGTGTGTGTGTGTGAAGTAATTTCCAAAAGGCTTTTTATTTGCTGTTGATTTTGAGTAAATACTTTCGGACAAGGGGTGAGCGCAGAGATACTTCCCACTTCCTGATCACTTTTCTCTCAAAACACATCCTAATTAATCAGATGGCAAACTTAGCTCATCTAACATGAATACTGTGACAACACATGAAAGCTCACAATGAAAACGTCATAGCTTTGAACACAGAATCATGATCATGGTGTCAAAAAGTTCAAGAATTCTTCTGGCATTTCTAAAGGACGAGATGTCAGGGAATCTGCTAGTTCGTTGACCGTGGATACAGCATTAGACAGTTACAGGGAGAATGTCGAACCACTCGACTGGCATGACGCTAATGCACTCATAGAATAATATATGGGCAGGAAATAACGGTAAAGGGTCAGATACGAGAGTAGAATGCAGAATAGTGTGAGCATAAAGGCACAGACCAGTGAGAACATTATGTAAGCCACACCTGAAAAAAAAACGTCGCAACAAGGACGGGTGCAAACTCAGCACAAGTGAATATGAGTTCGACAACAAAAACGTGTGAACAATTAAACCTCATCAGAGTGCTAGTAGGAGTGTATATATATATATATATATATATATATATATATATATATATATATATATATATATATATATATATATATATATATATATACACATACATACATGCATAAATACACAACACACACACACGCAGGCACACATCAGAGACAAGATATTAGTTCAATAGGCAGCAAATAATAAATACTTCGCAGTCCACTAGACGACTCTAAATCACCACACCCCCCCCCGCCCCCAACTCCCCTCCCTCTTCCCAACCATCAGCTTTAAAATAGCCATTTAGGTGTGGTAGCTTGGATAGAGCAGTGGCTAGAGGCGCATGTGCCAGCCTAGTATCCTGTGATCGGAATCTGCGTGGGGGGAACTTATTTCACTCAATAGCTTCTGTGTCGATCATGCCTTTAATAAGTAGTAAGATATGGACATTAATATCGCAGCCTAGCACCAAACTTAGATTTGCCGATGCAGGAAATTAATCCAGATTCTCCCCCTCCCCACCACCCCCCCCCCAAAAAAAAATTATGAAGTGTCTTCTTCTTCTTCTATTTCTTCTTCTTCTTCTTCTTCTTCTATTTCTTCTTCTTCTTCTTTTTTCTTCTTCTTCTTCTTCTTCTTCTTCTTCTTTCTTCTTCTTCTTCTTCTTCTTCTTTCTTCTTCTTCTTCTTCTTCTCTTCTTCTTTCTTCTTCTTCTTCTTCTTCTTCTTCTTCTTCTTTCTTTTTCTTTTTCTTTTTTCTTCTTCTTCTTCTTCTTCTTCTTCTTCTTCTTCTTCTTCTTCTTCTTCTTTCTTCTTCTTCTTCTTCTTCTTCTTCTTCTTCTTCTTCTTCTTCTTCTTCTTCTTCTTCTTCTTCTATTTCTTCTTCTTCTTCTTTTTCTTCTTCTTCTTCTTCTTCTTCTTCTTCTTCTTCTTCTTCTTCTTTCTTCTTCTTCTTCTTCTTCTTCTTCTTCTTCTTCTTTCTTCTTCTTCTTCTTCTTCTTCTTCTTCTTCTTCTTCTTCTTCTTCTTCTTCTTCTTTTTCTTCTTCTTCTTTTTCTTCTTCTTTTTCACCATTTACCTCAGTGAGGTGTTGAGAGGAGATGTAATAACGTGTAGAGTTTTTATTGCTTCAAATAATACATCTGTTTTCAAGCCGATATACAACACCCTACTTTTGAACCATACCGTAAAGCGCTAATGAGGCCCATTTATGCGTCATCCAAGGCTTATCAGAAATACACTGCTGGGTTCCAATGTTCTTGAATAAAGGCCGCTCGAGGGGTGACGTCGTCATTAACGACCCTGGCTGATTTCCTGTCTCGACAAATTCTATCACCTTGTATATAGCTAATTTGTAACCGAAGGGACGGGGGGTAAGAAACTTATGTCCGCTCCAGGGAAAGCTGAATCAATTCGGTCAGTCCACACACGATGATGCTAAGTTATTGATGTGAATAAGTTCGAAAGCTAAAATAAAATGCACACAATTGCCATCCCGTAATACAGCAAGTCACTATATGTGTCACAGAAAGAAGTACAAAAGTAGCATATTACACACACAAACACACACACACACACACACACACGCATGCAGGCACGCGCTCTGGCACACACACAAACACGCACGCACACAGAGGGAAGGGGGAGACAGAGAGAGAGAGAGAGAGAGAGAGAGAGAGAGAGAGAAAGAGAGTGGTACCTCGGTAAACGTCCAACTTGGTATATGTCCTATTTACACGCGAAAATCGTGCTTGGTATACGACCTTTCTTTACCATAAGATTCACGTAATAAAACTTGTGTGAGTCACACACAAAAAAATGTCACGACATCGGCGCTCCCCTTGTCTTATCTTTCTTCAGTCAAAAAAAAAAAAATGTTTGCCAGATAGATGGATGTTAAATACGGAAGCACCAAACATGCCGAAATAGCCTTGTCTGAAATAACCAGACAATGTCACACTTCCGACAAAG
>CAJHNH020008335.1:232958-265458 GCA_905116865.2 Candidula unifasciata | reverse complement strand
ATATGACAATTTTCTACGGATCACAACTTATCTGACTGTCACTCCTGTCAGTCGATAATTGAGTTCCTTCACATGAATTGATTTAGTGGAATTTACCACAAAAATAATTATTCACTACCCCTGGCTTAAAGACTTAGTACACCCATTAACACCAGGCTTTAATTCCACAGTGTGGCTTACATAAGCTTTAAGGTTGGCTAATTAAATTTTAGTTGATTGTGTCATATTCAATGTGAGTGGGAGCAGTGAAAACCGTGTTTTTTCATTAGTAAAATGTTCAATAACTGAAATTTTTACGACAGCTACAAATATAACCGAAGGATAAAGTTTTGTGAATGAAGTTAGTTGACACTTTTATACTGAATTGGATTGTGGGTTGGTCTTGTTTCTAAATACGCCTGTCTGTCGCCGACACGCAGTGTCTACCAGGCTTGAGCAGACCCTGTGGTTTCCATTGTGTGCGGGGGCTAGAAGTGGGGAGTCGGCGCGTGAGTGTGAGGTAGAAAGTAGTGCACGTGCGCCGGGTTTCATTGAAAGAAAACAGGAGATCAGGGAGATGGTATCCAGTCCCTGGATTTTAGTACCCTTTGTTTTGTTTGCAGGTTTGTTTCCTTAAATAATTTTCAACTGCTAATGCACATCCTCGCTGTCTTGGTTTTGTTGTTGTTGTTGTTGTTGTTGTTGTTGTTGTTGTTGTTGTTGGTCTAATGGTAGCAAAGGAGGGGAGAAGTGGAAGGATGAAGGATCAAGAAATACTTATTCTTACTAGTTATGTCCCCTGTTTTAAAATGTCAGTAGAGGTAGAGACGAAGAACAAGAAGCAGAAGAAGAAGAAGAAGAAGAAGAAGAAGAAGAAGAAGAAGAAGAAGAAGAAGAAGAAGAAGAAGAAGAAGAAGAAGAAGAAGAAGAAGAAGAAGAAGAAGAAGAAGAAGAAGAAGAAGAAGAAGAAGAAGAAGAAGAAGAAGAAGAAGAAGAAGAAGAAGAAGAAGAAGAAGAAGAAGAAGAAGAAGAAGAAGAAGAAGAAGAAGAAAAAAAAGAAAAAGAATAAGAAGGAGAAGGAGATTTGACCTGTATGAATTGTAAGGAAACAGCAAGAATACCTTAAACAGTAGGGTTTTCAGATTGAGATATACCTCTTTCTTGTCGCGCCTTGTGTCGATAGGAAACTTTAGGACATTAGAGCAGTTACCATCTCCCCTGTATATTAAGTATAGGGAGGTATGTAGTCGGGAGGCTGTGCAGGCAGGAGAAGGGCTTTCATTACAACAATGTAAGCCCTGATATTATAGGAAGCCTGCGCTGTAAGATTCACATCGCAGAGAGTCAGACGTGGATGAGGAGGCAGCAGCCATCTTCGAGGACTGATGAACTCAAGAATCCACGGCAAACTAAACATGTAGCCACCAAAGAATGGCAGACAAGAAAAACACAGACAAACTACACATCAAATAGCTGGGAGAACTACTGCAAACAAAATGACCGTGACATGTCACTTGAAAACTTGTGGAGACTGTATAACTGTATGCGACGAAACAAGGCTTCAATCTGAGCCTAAGGACATACTGCAGACAGGCCAGTAAAAGGAGGAGACTTCTCTTAACCGATATATATACCAGACAGACCATAAAGACAAGGAAAATAAACATAAAATGAGATAGATAGCACGGGTTAGACATTTGTGTAAACCTGACCACAGAAGAAATCTCATTACAGGGACCGGTATCGCCCGCGTCCTGAACCATGCAGCAAATTCCGCAGTGGAACCTGCTGATGTGAATAATGGTGACATAAAATGCATGGAAGACAGAGCTAGTGAAACTGTGCAACTTATACTATGGCAGCATCAGGAATGGATCAGTACTTGCTGACTGGCTCAACAGTTACCTCAAATCTCCTACCTAAATCTAGCAAGGACCACAAAAGCAGGATAAATAGCTATAGGATGATTATTTTATGATTTGGGAGTTCAGTTCTGCATAGAAAGAAACAAAAAAGAGGCACCCTAATCCACCAAAAGACGTGTTAATCAAAATAGAACTGGAATGAGGCAAGATCAAATACCATTACAAACACTACATCTTAGAAGTTCAGCTTCAAGAGCAAGAGAAAAGATTGATGATCGACAACATTAAAGACACATTACGCTGTTACAGCAGGACAACAACCAGTGGCAGTCAGCATCCAATGGATCACAAATGATTCCTTCCCACGTCGATTAACGGCAGATCTGGTTGATGATGATGATGACGATGACGATGACGACATAGGAATGTGTACTTTGAATAAGTGTGATTGTACGTGCGGATATGTGTGTGTGTGTGTGTGTGTGTGTGTGTATAGGAATGTGAGTCTATGAGTGTGTGTTATGTTTGCATGCAGGTCTGGTATGTAGGTATGCATGTGTGTTTACACACATACACACATACACACACACATATAAATATATATATATATATATATATATATATATATATATATATATATATATATATATATATATATATATAACTGAGATATGTAAAAATATGCATTTATATATATATATATATATAAATGCGTCTATTTTATCTGTGTTTGCATGAACACAGATATATGTAAGAGTGAATATACATAAATGATTGTATTCGTAAGTTTTTATAAGTATTTATGAAAGTGCATATATGGCAGTGTCTGTATGGAAATGTGTGAGTATGTCTGGGCATGTATTCTGTGTGTACGTATTTGTAGTATTTTCTGAATGGTATTTTCTGAATTACTTTGTTTATGCATGTATGTATTAGTGTGTGTATGCATTTTTGAGTGTATGTATATATTGTGTAATTATGTATGTTTGTGCGAGTATTATGTATGTATGTGTATATGTTTATATGTATGTGTATATGTATATATGTATGCAAATACCACTCCTGCTTTTGTGTATATTTTTTATATTGACATTAAGAATATTGTTATATGAGCAAAACATGATTTACAGACAAATTACAATTACTGTGCAAACAGATGCGTGTTCAAAAGGGCCTAATGTAAAATGGGCCTGAGTGCCCAAATTTATGGTCCTTTGGAAGTGAAGTTCCTTAGTTCGTTGGTTCTGTCTTCATATGCTACATCAAAAAAGGTGATATTTTATTTTTCTCTGGCACATTTTCCTCTTGATTTCAGCTTAACCATGATATGGAGTGATGTGGATCCAAAGCTTTGAGTCAGCCATGATTTCCTATTTGATTTACATCCACGGAAAACTAGACAAGTCACGTGGAATGTATCTACGAAAAGAAAATGATGAGAGTAGAAAAACAACATTTCTAAAAGTAGCTGCCGGCAGTAGTTAGAGCTGTAGCCGACGAGAGATGGTGGAATTCTGTAAGCACCTGTCAGACATGATCAGTCAGTTCTAGAGAGATATGACCTGGTTGTAACGGACAAATTGCAACGAAGAATAGGAACGAGAATAAGAGGAGGCAACTGGTTTCAGGGATAGAACAACTGAGAAATTGTGATCAATGTTTGCATTGATCAAGATATCATAATTATTGACACCTTTTAAAATAAATGAAGGCAGATTACAACTGGAAATAAAACGGATAATGCTTTTCATGTATCAGAGCTAGTAATATAATGTTCAAATAACAACAGACGATTAATTTAACAGATGAAAATGTTGGTGAATGATTATCTCTACTTTACATGTCTCATGACTGATTATTAAATCAAAAACAAATCATACGCATAGATTGCTAGTCTCCCAGAAGCAAACTTCCTAAAATGTATATGCTGACTGTTTCAGTAACACACTGGTTGTGCACACGCCGTACTCCTCTCCTCATGCAGATTTGTTTGACGGATCTATGTTTAATTCCGGCACCCAACCTTACACATGTTTCATCAACAGCGTTTTCTATGCAACTCCGTCAGAGCAATATATTTGCCGTCCTTTTAAGGATGACATTTTTCGTTATTTGAAGCCCCACCATGGCTCTTGCCATAGGCCGCAATATAGCCAGGCCATAAATATGGCCTAATGGCTGAACGCGGTTTCTGGGACCTCTCCACGGTGATCCTCATCCACATGGTGGCACATTGTGTCGTCTGGTGTTTATCGCTTGTGTGCTGTCCTGGTGGGGCGGACAGTCAGTCAGTCAACAGCGCTATCTTCCTTCTATCAGAATTCGCTTATAAATGGTGGTCAATGCAAGAGTCTCTGTTCCCGCGCTCTCTAGATCCAGAAGTCTCTAAACACAGCCAGTGAATGAATGCGTCGTTGCGCTCACCAGTTACTTATTTTTACCTCTAAAAAAAAATCACTGGGTATCCTCGCTGGAGCTGCTGACTTCTCTGACTCATGCGTCTCAAAGACTATAGAACTGAGCGCATTCAATATATCAGCCTTGCCCATTCTTCTTCGCCAGACACTGTAGATGGCCAGTCTGTCGTTTAGTTCATTTTCTTTTGCTGGGGCGTATCCCGATGGATACAGCAAAGACAGTTTCTTGAGGTGGGATTTCTAGATGCTGTCAAACCATTTTAATCGGTGTCTGCAAGTTTAATCGTTGTTTGTTGAATGTTGAATTGAGAATTGACATCACATCACTCGTGACACTCCAAAAAGTGCTTTGCCCCTTCCTCAGCAGCAAGCGAAGAGTTCCATTTATGATGACACCAGTAACTGTCTGATTGTATGTCTCTATCACCCTTTCCCTGAGTGTTGAGCGTCTGCCAGATCCCCCGGTAACTCCTCGTAGCGCCATTTTCCTCAAACCGTAATTATCTCTCTGTGTGCCTCAGCACTGTTCACTCGCTCCCAAAGGGTCCAACAGTATCTGGCTCGTCATCAGTATACTAGCAATTGGTGCAGAGCCGGCCAGTCTTTCCGACTGCTCATTTCCCAACACACCGGCATGACCTAGAGAAAATATCCAAGGACGCTAACTACACGGGACCTCTTAATTGATGCTTTCCACTCTGCATGGAGCCTGCCTGTTTCCACCATTCACAATATGCTCTGTGAGTCAGTTACAATCATATGTGTACAGCTGATTCTCAAGCAGCAGTGACTACATCCGCCTCCACTCTCAAACAAGACGTTGTTGTAAACAAATCTGCCTTTCAACACAGGGTCATATATACATATTTCGGGTCATGTAGTTCGGCCTTGTCATGAATCACTTGTTAAGACGTCATATCCTGCAACTCGCGCTGACCAGTCTCTGCATTCCCTGTCCAATGTAATAAGAACACATGTCTGATTTGTGCCTGGACGTTTGACCTACTCCTCTGCATGCCCAGCACGCACACATTGATTGTGTCTTCAGCATGAGTCTTCCAAGACCGTCCATATTACAGAGTTTCTCAAACTTGTTTTCGCCTTGACACCCTTGTCGGGAAACATTTTCCGCGGCACACGTACCCTTAAAGCATTTAAAATACTTAGGAAAAGAATGGGAGTGGAAAAGGGGGGGGGGGGGGGGGGAGGTACAGTGCAAATTTAATGTTCAGTTGTCCTTAATGCTATGAATGAAACTGTTTAGGTGATTATCCGCATTATTTTCTTTTATGTCTATTGAAAGTTCGGTTAACTGTACCGTCTAATCACTTCAAGGATGCTCCTGTATCCGGGTTCCCCCCCCCCCTCTCTTTCTGATGTATGCGTATGTTACGTTGAGAATCCACTGCAGCCTTGCCAATACATAATCTTCTCAATACACCTGCATACCTGCACACCTGCACACCTGCAAACCTCTTCTTGGATTTCTTCGTGGTATTTCTCTTTTAAACTGTTGTCTTTGATTATATCAAGCAGATTTGAAAAATTCTTGATTTTTTCCCGCGGTACCCCTGTCATACACTCGCGGTACCTCTGCCATAGTCGCGGAACCCCTGCCATACGCTGGCGGCACCACTGCCATACGCTGGCGGCACCCCTGCCATAAGCTGGCGGCACCCCTGCCATACGCTCGCGGCACCCCTGCCATACGCTCGTGGCACCCCTGCCATACGCTCGCGGCACCCCTGCCATACGCTCGCGCACCCCTGCCATACGCTTGGAGGTACCCCTGCCATACGCTTGGAGGTACCCCTGCCAAACGCTGGCGGAAGCCCTGCCAAACGCTGGCGGCACTCCTGCCATAAGCTGGCGGCACCCCTGCCATACGCTCGTGGCACCCCTGCCATACGCTCGTGGCACCCCTGCCATAGGCTCGTGGCACTCCTGCCATACGCTCGTGGCACCCCTGCCATAGGCTCGCGGCACCCCTGCCATACACTGGCGGCACCCCTCCCATAGGCTCGCAGCAACCCTGCCATACGCTGGCGGCACCCCTGCCATACGCTCGTGGCACCCCTGCCATAGGCTCGCGGCACCCCTGCCATACGCTGGCGGCACCCCTGCCAAACGCTGGCGGCACCCCTGCCATACGCTGGCGGCACTCCTGCCATACGCTGGCGGCACCCCTGCCATACGCTCGTGGCACCCCTGCCATAGGCTCGCGGCACCCCTGCCATACGCTGGCGGCACCCCTGCCATAGGCTCGCGGCACCCCTGCCATACGCTCGCGGCACCCCTGCCATACGCTAGCGGCACCCCTGCCATACGCTCGCGGCATCCCTGCCATCTGCTCGCGGCACCCCTGCCAAACCCTGGCGGCACCCCTGCCATACGCTGGCGGCACCCCTGCCATATGCTGGCGGCACCCCTGCCATACGCTCGCGGCACCTCTGCCATACGCTCACGTCAGCCCCGCCATACGCTCGCGGCAACCCTGCCATACGCTGGCGGCACCCCTGCCATACGCTCAAGGCACCCCTACCGTACCCTGGCGGCACCCTGGGTATCGCCGCACAGAGTTTAAGAACCGGTGCTACAGTAAACACTACTTACCCACGCCTTCAGACATGTTGCGATAGACCTGTTAGGTGAGGTAAAGTACTTACCCACGCCTTCAGACATGTTGTGCTGGACTTGTTAGGTGAGGTAAAGTACTTACCCACGCCTCCAGACGTGTTGGGCTAGACCTGCTAGGTGAGGTAAAGCTATGGGGGTGACTGCAGTCAAGTTAATACAATGAATTCCAGAGAAATTTGACTAAAAAGCTCAACAAAATGGGAAAGAGGAAAACGTGCACAAAACAACACAACGTAACGTTTCGGCCAGGCAGCCTTTTTCAAACACAAGTGAAATACACAAACGAGAAATGGAGAGTATGTAGATCTCTAAGGGGAGACGTGAGCGACGTTTAAAAATGTGATGCGGAATAAATGAAATAAAATAAAATAAACGATGGCTAAAAAATATAGTCACTATACTGGGAATAAAAGAAATGCAAGTGTTAATGATACATAAATGATATTGATAAGAACTAGAATATGCTAATAATATGAAATAAAATAAAATAATTAACATTTAAAATGTGATAAGATTAGAACTATTTAGATGAAGGTATGTTGGATATTGATACCTCTTGGACTAAGAACGCCAAGGCTGTGGATAAGGCGATTTTCCAAAGCGAGGCGGGTAGTATGATCGCCAGAGCAAGATTTTAATGCTGTGACAGATATGTCATCTTTACCTCTGTGGTCAGGGCTATTAAAATGAAGAGGGATTGGTTTGATGTTTGGACATCCTCCGCTCTGATCCGGACACCAAGATTATCTTTAGTGAGAAACCTAGATTAGTTTACAGACGAGATCGCAACCTTAAAAACATACTCAAACCAATCTCTCTTCAAACGTGTTGGGCTACACCTGTTAATTGAGGTAAAGTACTTACCCACGCCTTCAGACATGCTGGCCTAGACCTGCTAGGTGAGGTAAAGTACTTACCCACGCCTTCAGACATGTTGGGCTGGACCTGCTAGCTGAGGTAAAGTACTTACCCACGCCTTCAGACGTGTTGGGCTATACCTGCTAGGTGAGGTAAAGTACTTACCCACGCCTTCAGACGTGTTGGGCTAGACCTGCTGGGTGAGGTAAAGTACTTACCCACTCCTTCAGACATGTCGGGCTATACCTGCTGGGTGAGGTAAAGTACTTACATATGCCTTCAGACGTGTCGGGCTAGACCTGCTAGCCGATATTATTAAAAGAGTCTAGCTACGTCAAGACCTGAACCCACGGCCATCGGTCCGAAGGTGAACGTATAGCCACAACATCAAGACGGCTGTCAGACAATAGGAGTGCATTACAACAATATTTTTCACTCTGCAATCTGTAACATCCGCGTTAACATTGTCGAGAAGAAAACACGAAAACAACTGAAATAATTTTCAAGATGTAAGAGATTACCCATAACGGACAGAATTGGAAATAAATGCTATTTCTATAAACCAAAAATATGCTTGCTGCATATACAATATAACAAGAGCGGATCAGAAGATTTCATCACGACACAATAGCGCCAACAACAACTGGCCATGGTGCATCTCTGCAGTTTCATTCCACGGAAATAATAGAGAAACAATGATATTACCACAAGCATGATAGATACATTGTTGAATGATGTGCTGGAGAATTTAACAGAATTCAGATTGTGTATTGAAGCCAAGGCCAGTGTGTATTCATCATCAAGTGCCTTGCCGACTGGCGTGGGCGATCATGCCTCTCTACAATCCGCAATCCGCAACTGCATGAATCAGGTCGTGTGTTGTCATGCAATAACAATAAAAATATTAAAAAAGCGGTCAATAATGTTCTGTCTTCCTTTGAATCTCTTTGCACAGATCTTTTTAGTGCTCACAACATGTTCCATTTTCCCTCTTCTGATAACATGAAAAAAAAAAAAAAAGCGGCGACTGTCTCTTTCTGATGTCTGTGATAAGTCGTCTTAGAGTACTCGTAACAATTCGGTTCGAAGTCTTCCCCTCGTGTGATGCAATCTTTTGTTATTTGGAAGCTCCACCCCTGCTTTTGCCGGGCGCCATGAATATAGCAGGGCTATAAATATGGCCTAGCCATAAATATGGCCTAAACGGCTGAAAGTGATCTCTGGGACCTCTCCACGGGTGATCCTCATCCACATGGTGACACTTTGTGTCACCGGGTGTTTATCGCCTGTGTAATGTCCTAGTGGGGTACTACCTACCTACCTCGAGTACTAGCCCCTTTCAAAACAGCGGAACTGCTCTTTTTAGCTGTCCAAGGAGATATAAGGATCCTTCTGAAAACCATGTCTCCGAGGCCTCCAGATATTGTACGGCCTGTTTATTAATTGTCTAGCCTTCATATGTTGAAACTGGCTTTGTATAGCAAGCAAGAATTCTTGTCCTAACTTCGAATGACAGAGATTTATTGCACAAAGTGTTCTTCTTTTAAAAACAAAAAATGCAGTTTTGGCATGTCCTATTCTTTTCTTTATTTCTGTGACATTTCTTCCACCTGATGTTTTACATGTGCCTATATATTTACATTTCTGTACTTGTCTCAACAACAACAACAAAAAAAACGATTTTGTGGTTTGGGGGGGGGGGGGGGGGGTAAATACATTAAGGCACTGTTATTTTCTTGGAAATCACCATTACTTCTGAGTTATGAGTTATGATTTGGGTTATCTTCGTGGTACTCGGCACATGTCCATAGGTGCTCAGATTTCCTCTTCAGTTTATACATCAGCGTCCCGCAGTTGACAGTCCCAGTCCTATGTTGGCTGACAAAACTTCTCGTGCGTCCGTTGTGCTTCTCGTGCCTGGCTGTGCCCATCTTTACTCCTAATTCTTGCACCCTTAACAAAGATGTGGATTTGCTGCTTCCAAAATTATCTGATCGTCCTACCTCGCCAATGGCATTTACATCATCACGAACAGTAGCTAAGGCAGAATCGGCTAATCCTTCGGGTCTGCCTCGATCCACCAGACCATGTTTATGGAATCACTCAGAATTTACACATGAGAATAGCCCTGCGATGCTAGCCACATAAAAGCTCATGTTACCGCAATCACTTTCATTGCCATGCTGCTTGTAGTCAGAAGGCTCCACTGGCCACCTGGACTGTTCTGCCTGCAGAGCAAACAGCAAATGCCCACATACTTGTTTGTCCTCGTACAACTGACCCGTCTCTGTAGATCAGTACATCCGTCTCATCTGAATTTTCACATATAAGCTCGTGGACTCCACATTGAAGGCAACCGGATTCTGCTAACGATAGTTCCTATCAAGTGTGACAACACAGAAAAAGATGCACTTAGGCACCTTCTATCTTTCTGTTATTCAAACTGAGGCCCATTTTCTTACTTTCTACCACGAACGTATCTATAAATTTCCTATATTTCTTTCTTGTCGCTATCAAGTTGATGTCATCGGCATAACGCAGGTTGTTTATGTTATGACCACCAAACACAATTTCTGGTATACCCATGATATATCTCATTATATATTCACTGTATAACGAAAACAAATCAGGTGATTACACGCATCTTTGTGTTACTTTTCCCACTTTATGTTCTGAAATCTTGCAAAATTGTAATTATTTCTTATAGCTGCTGTTTACTGCCAGTATATGTATATTTATAATTCGTAAATCATTTTCATCAAGGTTTATGTATTTCCAATAGTTTGATTACTTCTTCATGTTTCATGTCGCATGGCAACCCACACCCCTCTGGTCTTGTGCCTGCCCACATATTGTACAGCTCTATGTTAATGAGATGATTTCAAATCTTAGACTTTCCTCCAAAAGTAAATAGTCTTTCTTGTTTTACTTATGTGTCACGATGTCGTGATAAGTACCAAATCCGATACTAATTATCTTGGAAATGACATATATTTTAATTCAGCCACATAGGTGGGAGTTTTCGTATAGTGAAGCCAAAAATTCAATTGACCTAACTACCGCTTTGGACGCGGATGAATTCCCTTCGGCATCTAGCTGGAGAAACTCTTAGATTTGGGACCATTCTTGAATGAGCTTTCAGACTGAGCAGACGGCTCAGCGAATTAATCAGATTAATCATCCTTGAACTGAATGTCAAAACTGGATTTTAATCTCTCTCTCTCTCTCTCTCTCTCTCTCTCTCTCTCTCTCTCTCTCTCTCTCTCTCTCTCTCTCTCTCCTATCTATCTATCTATCTATCTATCTATCTATCTATCTATCTATCTATCTATCTATCTATCTATCTATCTATCTATCTATCTATCTATCTATCTATCTATCTATCTATCTATCTATCTATCTATCTATCTATCTATCTATCTATCTATCTATCTATCTATCTATCTATCTATCTATCTATCTATCTATCTATCTATCTATCTATCTATCTATCTATCTATCTATCTATCTATCTATCTATCCATCCATCTATCCATCCATCTATCCATCCATCTATCTATCTATCCATCTATCTATCTATCCATCTATCTATCCATCTATCTATCCATCTATCTATCTATCTATCTATCTATCTATCTATCTATCTATCTATCTATCTATCTATCTATCTATCTATCTATCTATCTATCTATCTATCTATCTATCTATCTATCTATCTATCTATCTATCTATCTATCTATCTATCTATCTATCTATCTATCTATCTATCTATCTATCTATCTATCTATCTATCTATCTATCTATCTATCATCTCTCTGTCTCTTACACTCTTCTGGAATAGAACAGTTTATCTCTAAGTTATTTTTTTTCTCTCTCCTCCTCTCTCTCACTCTATTTTCTGCAGTGGATCTGTTCCCTGTCTCACGTTGTTTGTGTGCCTCTCTCTGTCAAACACTCTCTCTATACTGTCTCTCAATATCTCACTCTCGCATTCTCCTTTTCTTGCACTCTCTCTAACTTCGATGTGTGTCTGTCTCTCACTTGATTCACATGCCAGACGGACACTTTATATTTACTTCTCATTTATATTATGTAACCACAATTCACATCTTTGCCCACTGGACTCCTCCATGCCGACACAGCAGACACTCGAATGTACCTCTACTAGTTGTTTCCCCTGAAGATTTGGTTATAGTATCTCTCTTTACATCGAAGACGTCTTAGAGGTGATTCACCAAGCTTAACTCTTCTGTCACGCAGTCGTGTTAGCGTAAGAGATTTGCTATTATCCCCCAATCACGCCCGTAGAGTGCTGCTGATATTAACTCCATTGTAATAAGTGGTGTGTTTCTTCTCTTGTTGTCTAGGTGGTGTTCATGCGTGTGCCGTGAATGTTCGTCCCACACGCTCCACGTTACATAACTGGTACAAGCATGACACCTATGTAAGCGTACGAGACATAAGTTTATTACCATATTATCACTTACAGTCGTGTCCAGTTGTTGTCCTAGTAAACAGCTCTCGCACACCAATACACGCAACCTTCAACGAGCAGGTTCTTCATGCATTCCCTGACCAGAGTCGGCTCCCATGAATCAAGTTGAGGTTCTGGCCATTTCACAGACTGGCATGGTCGATGTTGGCTTCACACTTTGTCGTCAGGGTCTCCTTTCTGAACAATCACTCTCACGTTGACATTCTAACACTCAGTCGCACACCCTCTCGCTCCAACAGGTCGACACAAAACTAAACGACCAGAATCAAGTCTGACTTATACCACGGGTTAGTTTCACGTGGCAACACGTGGTGGTCCTTTACTTTAACGTGGCAACCTTTGGTCGCATTATCGTTGTACCCGTGATAACTAGTGGTCATCACTTATCTCAAGAAACGCTCAGCGCGACAGAGTGCTCTGTGTTTGTTCTTTATATGCAATTAAACTTCATGCAGCCCCTCCCGTTCGCAACCTGTAGCGGCTTTGAACCGTTTTCTGAAATCTGCCTGACATTTCAGAATGTCCCTCTGTCTCCTGCTAGTATTCTGCTTGGCACCCGGCTGTGACTTCTCCACTGTCCCGAACTGATGGGAGCATTGTTCATATATATCATCACCAAATTTTGTAAGCTGGTCACCTAACGACTTCTTTTTAAAATGTTTGAGTATCTCACATAATGTAACCTCCAACTTACACCACACCACATTATCGCTCGCAGGTGGAAACCTAGTTTTGGAACGCACTTCCTCGGGAACCATCAAAATTGCGCCCCCGCAGTCAACGTCATGGGCCTCTCGTAGCGAGTGGGGTTCCCTAACGACCCAGAAATTACCACAGGAGTAGTAGTTTTGCGACGGCGTTTCCTGCGTGGAGCACCCTCGCATTTCATCCTTCCGGTATGCGTTCTCAAACCATGCAACCCCGTGAAGCTCTTCCGACATGTACAGAGCCAGCCCAGACGTTGGGCAAGAGTCGGAGTCAGGGGGCTAGCATTGTCGTCACCGTTTATATCAGTTTGATTGGGCCCTTCATTCTCCCCCTCTTTCGAAGGGCCCTGGGGGCATTTTTCTATATTAGTTCGCAAAATCAGAGGTATAATAATGTGTTAGGGGTGATCAGCCCGGTCCACAGTCGACATCTGTCTCCAGATGTAAGTCCCCACGGCAAATCGAGCTCGCCATAGTAACCTATGGGGAACTGCCCCGTAGGCGTTGGCTAAGTCCAACCATATCACGTGCAATTGTGTTCTCTCATGCTTGGCTCTCTGACTAGACTCCCAAATCATGGTCGCGTGTTCAAGGCACTCAGGAACGCCCGGAATACCACCCTTCTGAACACTCGTATCGATGTACTTGTTAGCCATCAGATACTGTGTGAGCCAGCGAGCCATGACCGAGAAGAATATTTTCCGTTCAACATTCAACAGCGAGATGGGCCTGAATTGGGAAAGACTCTTCGCGTCCTGCTCTTTGGGAATGTAGACCCCATTCGCTTTTTGCCACTCTGGACATATGTGTTTTCGGCTCAGCGCTTGTCTCAACAAGACGTGAAGTATTCGTAGGATTTTCGGACAACGTTTGTAAAGAACATACGGAACACCATTCGGACCTGGAGCAGACTTGTCGCTGGCCTTTTTCACAACTTCCTCAACCTCAGACAAAAGGGGAGGTATCATTTTAAATGATACCTTTGCAACTCAGGCTGCTTGAGGCCGCTAAGGATCTCTGGATTGTCATTGAGAGGCTCTCTCCTCTTTTTGTCAGAGTACATTTTGCGTAAATGTAACTTAAGCTCTTCCTTACTGACAACCAGAGTCCCAGACTTCGTTTGCTCGAATAGACCTCGGGCAAACTGAAACGGGTCTCTAAAGAAATTCTGAAGTGCCAGGTAGACAAAAACGCACTCAGAAAACGGTTCAAAGCCGCTACAGGCAGCGAACGGGAGGGGCTGCATGAGGTCTGGTTGCACCTGAGAAACTGACACAGTGCCCTCTGTCGCGCTGAGCGTTTCTGTAATAACAGACGGAGAATCAAAAGGGAGCGAGAGAAATTCTGAAAAGATTGGACGCGGTGGTCCAATGGAGCGGTATGCAGTTCAAACCGCAGAAGTCGAGGAATCTGTCAATCCTTAAGAGTCGGGTGGCCACAACCAGTTTTACGGTGGCAAGGAATAAGGTCCACACGGTTCTGGAGGAACCGGTGAAGAGCCTCGGTCGCGTTTACGATTCGAAGTTATCTGATAGAGCGGAGGTCCGGCGAATACACGAGTCACTGGCTACAGGCCTGCTCGCGATCGAGCGTTGCAGGCTGATTGGAAAGTTCAAGGTCTGGTGTCTCCAATTCATGTTGATTCCAAAGCTCCTCTGGCCGCTGTTAATCTATGAAGTGACGATGACTGCAGTGGAGACAATGTAGAGGAAAATCAACACAGCCTTAAGAAAGTGGATTGGTGCACCGCCTTGTCTGGCTGACGTTGCTCTGTATTGTAAGCAGGCTAAGCTGGTACTCCCGTTTAAATCGATAACCGAAGAGTTTAATGTCGTCAAAGTAAGACTCACCATGCTCTTGCGCGAGTCTTCAAACCCAAATGTCATCGCTGTCCAGCCCGCTCTGAAGACTGGTCAGAAGTGGAGAGTCCCCGATGCGATAGAATCTGCCCAGAATGCACTTACATTGAAGAAAATAAGGGGATACACTCAAACCGACCGTCGAGGCCTAGGTCACGGTAAGGTCAATTGGTGGTCCAAAGCCACAGCCAAAGAACACCGAGACATGGAAATACAACAGATTAGGGACAAGGAAAACGAGGTTCGTTTCCAAAAAGCAGCCCAGCAGTCGCAACAGGGCAATTGGGTCAGACTGGAGAGGTCTTTGCCAAGAATACTCACATGGGGTGAGATCTGGCGAATGACCCCGCTGCGACTGAGCTTTATCGTTCGTTCGGCGTACGATGTATTACCGTCCGGTATTAAAATTGGTTAAATGGTCTGCGACTAACGATCCGACTTGCCCGTTGTGCAAACCGAAGCAGACACTTGAACACGTTCTGTCCGCATGCAGGAAAGCCCTAGGTCAAGGCCGATATACCTGGCGACACAACAAGGTGCTAAAAGAGTTAGCAGCCGTTGTTGACCAGGCTAGGATGCGGGCCAACGCGAGGGCCAGTCCTACCATCGTCCCCATACGTTTCCTCAAGGCTGGGCAGATTCATAAAGGTAAGATCGAACGAGGCGCATTCGCTCCATCCATAGGAATAAACTCACAGTGAGCAAGTACAGCAGGGATCTACCAGTCATCAGTAGAAATTATCCTCGTCGACACGCGTTTCGGCCCACGATTCCTAGACGCATTCGGAGGTGGGCCCTCCTGAGTTCATAAAGCTCAGGGCTGGTTCCCTGCTGCACGAAATTACCGGATGGTGTTTTACTTTCGGCCAGAGACAAGACGACTTGGTGGTTTCGCAGAAGGTACTGTGAGATAAGAAATCACCGCGGCAGCCTAATTAAAGCAGTCAGCATGCCTGGACGACCGAGCGACAAGCTTACGTTTGGTTTACCGGACACATGTTGGACTTTTATTAGTAGGTGGCAGAGGAACACTGGCAGACAATTCGGACACGACGGACTTTCAAGGGGTGAGAAACCATTTTCCACTAGACACCCGGACCAGCTTACCGAGGCCCGTCCCCTACGTTGTTGCGTTGCGTCCAAAGATAGCTAGAGGCCCTTTCGGCTACCTCTCCCAGTTTTTTGATGGTTCGTTTCCGTTCATTACTGCGCAATCCTAGTTCTTTCACCACATTGTAGAGCGAAGTGGAAACGAGGCCTCTCGCTCCCACTTCGACGGCAAAGACCCGTACTGTGTACGACTCGTTTCTCCTCAGACCGGCTGCTAAATCACTGTACTTCTGGAGCTTGTACAAGTGATTCTCCTCCATACGCGACTCAAACGGGACGGTCAACTCAATCAGGATGAGCTGCCGTTTTTGCGCAGAGTATAGAACTATGTCCGGTCGCAGGCCGGTTTTACGGATCAACTCCGGGTACCGTTTATGGCCTGGCAGATCAACCGCCAGTAACCAGTCCCTCGCAGAGTCTTGCACAGATGGAGCGAATGCGTTTTGGTTGACCTTACCTTTTGGAACCTGCCCAGCCTTGAGGAAACGAATGGGGACGATGCTAGAACTGGCTCTGGCGTTAGCCCTCATTCTAGCCTGGTCGACAACGGCTGCTAACTCTTTTAGCACCTTGTTGTGTCGCCAGGTATATCGGCCTTGACCTAGGGCTTTCCTGCACGCGGACAGGACGTGCTCAAGAGTTTGCTTCGATTTGCACAACGGGTAAGTCGGATCGTTGGTCGCAGACCATTTAACCATGTTAACACCGGACGGTAATACATCGTACGCCGAACGAACGATAAAGCTCAGTCGCAGCGGTGTCATCCGCCAGATCTCACCCTATGTGAGTATTCTTGGCAATGCGCTCTCCAGGCTGACCCAATGGCCCTGCTGCGACTGCTGGGCGGCTTTCTGGACCCGAACCTCTTTTTCGTTGTCCCTCACCGTTTGTATTACCATGTCTCGGCGCTCTTTGGCTGAGGCCTTTGACCACCAATTGACCTTCCCGTGCCCTAGGCCTTGACGGTCGGTTTGAGTGTATCTTATTATCTCTCTCAATTTTAGTGCATTCTGGGCAGATTCTATCGCTCCACTTCCGGCCAGTCTTTAGAGCGGGCTGGACAGCGATGACATTTGGGTCTGAAGACTCTCGTAAGAGCATGGCGAGTCTTACCTTGCCGACTTTAAACTCTTCGGTTATTGATTTGAACGGAAGTACCAGCTTACCCTGTTTACAAAACAGAGCCACGTCGGTCAGACAAGGCGGTGCACCAATCCACTTTCTCAAGGCTGTGTTGATTTTCTTCTCCATGGTTTCCACTGCAGTCATCGTCACCTCGTAGACTAGTAGTGGCCATAGGAGCTTCGGAATCAACATGAATTGGAGACCCCATACCTTGAATTTCCCGACCAGCCTGCATCGCTCGTAGCCAGTGACTAGTGTATTCGCCGGACTTCCGCTCTGTCAGATAACTTCGAATCGTAAACGCGACCAAGGCTCTTCACCGGTTCCTCCAGAACCGTGGGGATCTTGTTCCTTGCCACCGTAAAACTGGTTGCCACCACCCGACCCTTATTGATTGACAGACTCCTCGACATCTGCGGTTTGAACTGCATACCGCTCCATTGGACCAGCACGTCCAAACTTTCCAGGATCGTGCGGGCAGACTCCTCGCTGCCCGTTTTAATAGTCGTGTCATCCATAAAGGCACGTAATGGTGGCATCCAGTGGTCCCCAATTTGAAGGCCCTGTCCGTAGCCGGCCGCGCCGTCTAACATGATCTGCATTGCCATGACAAACAGTATGGGTGAGATCGTACAGCCCATAGCTATCCCACAGTGCAACTCAGTCCACCTCGTGGTAAACGTCGAGGTAGAGAAGCGCAAAGCGAACTTAGAGAAATATTGCTCGATCATTTGATTGATCTGTGCCGGTACGTGAAACATGCAAAGGGCTCGCCACAGTAGCCTATCTGGCGGTTGATCTGCCAGGCCATGAAAAGTACCCTGAGTTAATCCGGAAGACCGGCCTGCGACCTGACATAGTTCTCAACTCTGATTGAGCTGTCCGTCCCGTATGAGTCGCGTATGGACGAAAATCACATGTATAAGCTCGAGAAATACTGTGATTTAGCAGCCAGTCTGAGAAGAGACGAGACGTACATAGTACGTGTCTTTGCCGTCGTAGTGGGAGCGAGAGGTCTCGACTCCACTTCACTCTACAATGTGGTTAAAGAACTAGGATTGCGCGGTAATGAACGGAAACGGTCTCTTAAACGGCTGGGGCGAGGTTGCTGAGAGGGCCTTGAGCTGGCTCTGAACGCAACGGAAAAACGTAGGGGACGGGCCTCGGTGAGCTGGTCCGAGTGTCTAGTGGAAAAGAGTTTCTCATTCCTTGAAAGTCCATCGTGTCCAAATTGTCTGCCAGTGTTTCTCTGCCACCTGCTAACAAAAGTCCAACATGTGTCCGGTATACAAATCGTAAGCTTGTCGCTTGGTCGTCAAGTTATGCAGACTGCTCTAATTATGCTACCGCAACGACTTCTTGTCTCACAGTACCTTCTGCAAATCACCAAGTCGTCTTGTCCCTATCCGAACAACTTCCGGTAATTTCGTGCAGCAGTGAAACCAACCCTGAGCTTCATGAACTCAGGTGGACCCACTCTCTGAAAACGTCTAGGAGCTCGTGGGCCGAAACGAGAGATTACTTCTACTGACGATTGGTAGATCCCTGCTGTACATGCTCCCCTGTGGAGTTTATTCCTATGTCCTAGCCATCCAGGAGTAGCCTCTTTTGAGACGCACCCCTTTTATATCATTGATAGCACTCTGCAGTGTGTGGTTGATGTCTGCTGACATTCACATGCACGCTTTCACCTGTGCCACTTTATCTCTAGTGGCTATCGTAGGTAAACCCAGGACATACACGAGGTGTCTTTAGTGCAGCCGTATATGAGTCGCGTGACCTCATTTTGAACCTGGCCCAGTCTTTCTAGATGGGTCTGCTGACAGTATACTCACTACAAGACCTGATAGAGAAGGACAAGTAGGCACTGTTTAATACTGGTGTATGCCATCGACTTCAGGGCTGTCAGACCCCAAGGTCTCTCATTGTGTTGGTTCTTTTGAGGTCTATATCGCACATCTTTCAATGATGAATATTACAGAATTGTGTTCCACTACTTACACAAAAGGAAAATAGTCGCGACAGAAATGAAATCTTTATGTACTTAGCTGAGTGTGACTAGGAAATATTCACTTTGAAATGATGATAACAAGCGGAGAGTCGTCACAAAACAACTACCAAACTTTATAGTTATACAACAAATCGAATGGCTTGGACATGTAACAAGATTGGCATCAGACTGGACACCACAGAGAATACTTATATACAGATACAACTGTAGAAGATACGACGACGGCACAGAATATAGACTGCAGTAATGTCAGAGACATATATCAGTACTTTATACGAAGCAAACTGAAGGGCCTGTTCCGCAAAGAATTCCAGCAGTAGAGAAAAGAAGAAGGAGAAGAAGAAGAAGAAGAAGAAGAAGAAGAAGAAGAAAAAGAAGAAGAAGAAGAAGAAGAAAACGAAGAAGAAGAAGAAGAAGAAGAAGAAGAAGAAGAAGAAGAAGAAGAAGAAGAAGAAGAAGAAGAAGAAGAAGAAGAAGAAGAAGAAGAAGAAGAAGAAGAAGAAAAAGAAGAAGAAGAAGAAAAAGAAGAAGAAGAAGAAGAAGAAGAAGAAGAAGAAGAAGAAGAAGAAGAAAGAAGAAGAAGAAGAAGAAGAAGAAGAAGAAGAAGAAGAAGAAGAAGAAGAAGAAGAAGAAGAAGAAGAAGAAGAAGAAGAAGAAGAAGAAGAAGAAGAAGAAGAAGAAGAAGAAGAAGAAGATGAGAAGAAGAAGAAGAAGAAGAAGAAGAAGAAGAAGAAGAAGAAGAAGAAGAAGAAGAAGAAGAAGAAGAAGAAGAAGAAGAAGAAGAAGAAGAAGAAAGAAGAAGAAGAAGAAGAAGAAGAAGAAGAAGAAGAAGAAAGAAGAAGAAGAAGAAGAAGAAGAAGAAAAGAAGAAGAAGAAGAAAGAAGAAGAAGAAGAAGAAGAAGAAGAAGAAGAAGAAGAAGAAGAAGAAGAAGAAGAAGGAGAAGAAGGAGAAGAAGAAAAAGAAGAAGAAGAAGAAGAAGAAAAAGAAGAAGAAGAAGAAGAAGAAGAAGAAGAAGAAGAAGAAGAAGAAGAAGAAGAAGAAGAAGAAGAAGAAGAAGAAGAAGAAGAAGAAGAAGAAGAAGAGAAGAGAAGAAAAAGAAAGAAAAAAAGAAGAAAGAAGAAGAAGAAGAAGAAGAAGAAGAAGAAGAAGAAGAAGGAAGAAGAAGAAGAAAAGAAGAAGAAGAAGAAGAAGAAGAAGAAGAAGAAGAAGAAGAAGAAGAAGAAGAAGAAGAAGAAGAAGAAGAAGAAGAAGAAGAAGAAGAAGAAGAAGAAGAAGAAGAAGAAGAAGAAGAAGAAGAAGAAGAAGAAGAAGAAGAAGAAGAAGAAGAAGAAGAAGAAGAAGAAGAAGAAGAGAAGAAGAAGAAGAAGAAGAAGAAGAAGAAGAAGAAGAAGAAGAAGAAGAAGAAGAAGAAGAAGAAGAAGAAGAAGAAGAAGAAGAAGAAGATTCTGCGGTGGAGTCACCTGCACTTTATGAGGAATTGTTGCACCGTATTTCATTGCAAAATGTCTCTCATGTGGTGTACTTAGCCTCCCTCACAGTTCGTTTAAAGTATTCATTGATGATATGGTTTCTTTCTTTCATGGCCTGCTTGTATTAGACAGTCTCGAAGATGTTCTGCATTTCTGCAATACTTTCATGGCACTTCGCTTCTCTGTCCACACCTTGGCGACCTCGGGGGAGGGGGAGGGGGGGGGTTGTTGATCGACATCTTCCTCCCTCCCCGATGTTCTGATTACCCTGTCACGTAGACGCCCAGTTACAACAGTCTAGTGTTCCCTGTACTTATCAACTGTGTCTAGTTTATGGACCCTTCTACGTGCTGGTTTTTTAAAAACCAGAACAGAGCTTAGAATGTGGTCGCTTTGATGAAGTCCCAGTAGGCCCCACTTGGAGAGTACATGCCCTCATGCTTGGGGAGGCCAGAATGAGATCAAGAGAGCTGTCAGTATTGCCTTTACTGCCAGAGATTCTGGTACATCCCATTAATTATTTCTATTATTGTGTACTACAGTATGTTCTTCCTCAGCACATCACCATTTTGTGTGATCATATTTTTCCTCTCACTGTAATGAACGGCAAGAGCGGATAATTTTGGTGGCTTATAAGTCGTGATCTCACACCTGCCTAATCTTTTTACCTGGGCAGAAAGGGAACATCGTGATCTCACACCTGCCTAATCTTGTAGACCCGGGCAGCCATGGAACATTGTGATCTCACACCTGCCTAATCTTGCAGACCTGGGCAGCCATGGAACATCGTGATCTCACACCTGACTAATCTTGCAGACCCGGGCAGCCATGGAACATCGTGATCTCACACCTGCCTAATCTTGCAGACCTGGGCAGCCATGGAACATCGTGATCTCACACCTGCCTAATCTTGCAGACCTGGGCAGCCATGGAACATCGTGATCTCACACCGGCCTTATCTTGTAGACCCGGTTAGCCATGGAACATCGTGATCTCACACCTGCCTAATCTTGTAGACCTGGGCAGCCATGGAACATTGTGATCTCACACCGGCCTAATCTTGTAGACCCGGGCAACCATGGAACGTCGTGATCTCACACCTGCCTAATCTTGTAAACCCGGTTAGCCATGGAACATCGTGATCTCACACCTTTCTAATCTTGTAGACCTTAGCCCCACCCCCCCCCCCTCACTTTTCCAGGGCTGCGACCAACTTGTTAGATAGCTTCGGATGTCAATCCACCAGGAACTAAGCCCAGATTTCATGTTGAACAGTATGAAATAATGAACTTGTTCAACTCAGGATAATTATATTAAGACTGACTAATACTTTCTGTTGTGTATACATCCACCCTATAGCCATGGTCATCTTCTCATGCAGGAAGCAACACAATTGAACATAGCTGACACCTCGCAACATCTCATCTGAACACTACAACACTGAACATAGCTGACACCTCGCAACATCTCATCTGAACACTACAAAACTGAACATAGCTGACACCTCGCAACATCTCATCTGAACACTACAACACTGAACATAGCTGACACCACACAACATCTCATCTGAACACTACAACATTGAGCATACAGGATACCACACAGCATCTCATCTGAACACTACAACACTGAACATACAGGACACCACACAGCATCTCATCTGAACACTACAACGCTGAACCTACAGGACACCACACAACATCTCATCTGAACACTACAACACTGAACATACAGGACACCACACAGCATCTCATCTGAACACTACAACATTGAACATACAGGACACCACACAGCATCTCATCTGAACACTACAACACTGAACATACAGGAAACCACACAACATCTCATCTGAACACTACAACACTGAACATACAGGACACCACACATCATCTCATCTGAACACTACAACATTGAACATACAGGACACCACACAGCATCTCATCTGAACACTACAACACTGAACATACAGGAAACCACACAACATCTCATCTGAACACTACAACACTGAACATACAGGAAACCACACAACATCTCATCTGAACACTACAACACTGAACATACAGAACACCACACAACATCTCATCTGAACACCACAACACTGAACATACAGGACACCACACAACATCTTATCTGAACACTACAACACTGAACATACAGGACACCACACAACATCTCATCTGACCACTACAACACTGAACATAAAAATTCTCATGCAGAACGCTACAATATGGAAAATATAAGCACCACATTCTCCCGACACCATGAGCTGATATATCTCTCACAATTTTAAACGACGTGCCTGACTTTCTTTCCTAATTGCATTTCCGTTAACTCCCAAAACATGTCACACGGATAGATAAACTAGGAGTCTACCGCCTCAGTAAGGTCACTAGACGAGTCATCTGTCAACAGTATTGGGGTTAAACAAGGATGTCGATCTCACCCCAATTGAATCTATTGTCCTTTCGACAGTGATATCATGGGATATTATTCATCCTCTGAAGTATTTCAATTTATGTTAAAGAGAAAGCTGTGATGGTATGTATAACAAATTATAGCAGTTATCGTGGCACATGAGGTCTCGTACTGGCGTTACTCGTACGTCCGTATACTTCTTTCTCTTTCTTTCTTTCTTTCTTTCTTTCTTTCTTTCTTTCTTTCTTTCTTTCTTTCTTTCTTTCTTTCTTTCTTTCTTTCTTTCTTTCTTTCTTTCTTTCTTTCTTTCTTTCTTTCTTTCTTTCTTTCTTTCTTTCTATTGTTTCGTCCTCAAATATGTGGCTATTAGCAAATTAAACGTGTAACTAATGACTAAGTATCTTTAAATTACAATATCATATATGCAAACATCATTATTTCAGGACGGCGTAATAATCAGTACTGCAACCAAGTGTAACATTGTTGTAGCACATAATCGTCATCATCCTCTTCATCTTCTTTATCGCCCTGTTACTTAAATAATTATTACTAGTTGCTATATTCTATAGACTACTAGGCACTTGGTGAGTGACACGCAGCTAGCAAAACACACCTCTGCTAATTTGATCAGTCCATAGCCTGTAGCCCCCCCCCCCTCCCCCACCATGCTAATTATCTAAGTTTAAATGTGGAATATTCCACAATATGCAAATAGTACTTAGTTCATAAGTATTGGTCAGGATATAGTAAACTTAGGCTTGTTCAATTCTAAATCCATCAAGAGTAAGTTATGGTGTGAAATTACACACATGTAAGTGATTTCGATTCGTGGCGAGACCATTTTCTATGATCAAAAACTGAGGAAAGAACTTCACCCGCCTCTGGAACTGGGACTTATTGAAAGTAGGAGTCATTCGTGATGCAGCTTTACCAGCAGGGAGCCGCGTTATCGCAGTCGATAAGAGGCTCGCTTTTAAATCCAGCTGCTACTAGCAGCAGCCCACGGTCGGTGTTGCGAAACCGGGAGGCTTCTGGAGTTCACCCAGCCTCTAGGAAGTGGGTACTAGAGCTGACACTCTGAGGTGAATGGAGGAACGTTGCTGTAGCTACAGAGTTACGTGCGAACGGCGACACAGGCGGAAAATTCTTATCAGCTGTCCGTACTGGTGGCAGAGCACTTATGGTTTACATGCAATGACGCTGGTTCACATACCCCGACTTTTTTTTTTAAATACTTTTTTTTACCAGCCATAGGTTGTGATAAGGTTTTGTCCGTCATATCTAATGTATTTTAACTGAAAAGGACAATTTCACCCGGGAATCTTAAGGATGTATGGATAAGTTGTACTTTAATTAACTTATATTGAGTCTTGTTCTCCTGTGGGATCGCCAGGCTTGTGCAGCTATGAGATTATGTGAAACTTATACTGCAAAATAAATTCGAAATTCCAGTGTTAAGGTACGTCTTTACTCTTGTAAGAAAACATCCCTATGTACATTAACAGAAAACGCCTACTTATTTGGAGACACGTATCCCTTTTAAGGGGTAACTACGCCAACAAAAATTATTTACAGAGTTAGAGCAATTATTTTATAATGGTCATTTGAAGGGATAAATGTTATTACATTTGCATATTTTAAATGTGAAAAAATCATGGATGTCATGGCAATAGCCGCCATCTTGTAGGTAAAAACAACATGTACGTGGAATCCTAAAATTTTAAAAACAAACATAAGTATAAAAAAAAATGATAGACTCATTACCTTTTGTCCTATTTAAATGTATAGGTGTGTTTATTTACTTAAAACATGTTTTTAAACATTTTTCGTAGAATTTTAAAATTTAGGTTTATTGGAAAAGTAAAAAAAATCTTGCATCATTAGATAATAATCCAATTTTTAAAAAACAGAACCTTCTAAAATTTACTTTCCAATAATATTTGTTAAGAAGTATCCATATTAAATGTCATGTTTCTAGTCTTTATATTAGCTGAGATTTTAGGATTTCACACACACAACAAACAGAAATATAGGGATGTGAGAAAACTGACTTTTAAACCTTTTTTTTTTTATCTTATAAAAGTGCATGAGTTGGGGTCTTTAGTATTAACTTTTCAAAGCTAAATTGTTTACAAATGACATAAATTGTTTGTGTAATCTATTCTACGAATGCCAAACTTTACAAAAACAAACACATTGAAAAAGTGATATTTTTGTCATAATCTGGAAAAATGCCGTGTAGTGACCCCATAAATGGATACCTATGCTGAACTGGTGGCGAGGACAGATAAGCGTACAAGCGTTTGCTCCTGTCCTCGAGTGACTGGCCAATCGACCTTACATTGTTTTGTGAATGAGACTCACTCCAAGTTTTTAAGTTACCGATCATGCGCGGACCTCGTGTCTTCTACTTGGAGAGAGAAATGTAAGCATGATATGCTGAAGTTAGAGATACGAAAGGAAACGAATGTTTTCCTTCGTGTATTCGTTCTGCTTAAAAATTATTGTATTCTGTGTTTAGCTGACTTGCTATAGGCATCCTTTAATGGAAAGATAAAAGCACGTCTTATTATCGGTATGTGTAGTTTCGCCCTGCAATGGTGAGAGAACTTGGGCATATCAAACGTCATTGCTGTCAACTCTAACTTTATTTGTGAGAGTTTTTTTGTTTTTTTATCAAGTCCAGTCAGGACTTCTGGAAACAGAATACTTCATGGTGACATCACGAGGATGACAAGAGTGCATTCTGTCCCCTTTCTGCTTTCTCAAAGTGATATTTTATGTTAGGAAGAAAGCAATCACAGGCACGCGGATAGGCCTACAGTTAACTCCTGGAACATTTGGACTTCGCAGATGGTATCTGTGTCATCAGCCAAGTAGAAAACGTCTGCAACAAAAGACAGATAAGATCACAGAAACTGAAAAAGAGACATGGTTAAGAATCAGTGTCAATAAAGACCTTTAGAAACAGATAATGTAAGGTTGGAAACAGTAACAGACTTCGCTTACATGGGAAGCAATATCACATCGGATGAAAATTCAGTGGTTAAAATCATGCAAAGAATTGCAAAGGTAAGTACTGCTTACAACAGACTTCAGATTGTCTGGAGATCAAACATCTACAGACTAAAACTATTCCCTTTTCACGCATTTCGGCGCATCGGGCATATGGGCAGAGCGTCCCATATTTTTACAGACCATCAGCACTCGGTGGGTAATGTAGCATTACGCCGGCTGTCTTTACTTTCCCAGGACAGCCCATCCTGGTACCCATTCTAGGCTGGGTCGACCTGTGACGTCCCATACCACGACAAAAATCCACGCAGCCTGTGGGTTTCGATCGCGGTATGCTGGCTGACGAGTCGGACTCGCAACGCCTTAGCCACGGACGCCGCTAGACTAAAACTAAACCCAGGATATACAAAACATGCGTTAGGACAGTTCTTATTTATGGAGCACAAACTTGGACAACAGACAGAAAGATAGAGAGCATGCTCAGAGGTTTTGAGGGAAGACTTCTCAGAAGATTTTCGGGCTTCACGTGGAAAGATCAAATCAGCAATTCTAGGTTACAACAAATGACAGAATTAGAAGATGTAAATTAAAAAAAAAAAATAAATAAATAAGTAAAACAAAGGTGTAGATAGACTGGACACGTCCTCTGAATTAAGAGAGAGAGAGACGACCAAAACAAGCAGTGAAATGGACATCACAAGGACAGTGAGGGAGAGACAGATTCAGGGACACATGGAGCAACCCAGAATAACATGAGACGGTAAGCATTCCCAGGCCATAATCAATGCTGATACAGAGTGAAAAGCATTCTCTGCCTTATGTTAATAGCAGCCACAGTCTTCAGTGCACTGAGTCCTTTTTGGCATCTTGTTACAACACTCTCCACATGGTCCCCAAATGACAGGCTCCTGCCAAATGTAATTCCTAAATACTTCAGTTTGCTCTCTCTGTTGTCGTCTCTACCATCTATCGTGAGACTTGGGACATTAGTTTTAACGATTCTGTTGTCCAGAGAACACCACAAAACAGACGCCTTTTCCGTGTGGACGACAGCCCTTATTTCTGTACACCACTCAGTCACTTTGTCTACTGTCGCTTGTATCTTCCGATTTGTTTGTTCCATCTCTTCTCACTGCCTATATTTAAGTATATCATCCGCAAAAGCCAGTATCCTTCAAACTCCTGGTGCTTCTAGGCTTGCAAACTTGATCGTATACGCGTTAAAGAGCACAGGCCAAACTGCATGCTTCTGAGGTCTATAGGCCCAGTCGGAGAGCACCCCGACTTGAATACAGGACAGCTGCAACCCAATTCATCAGCCATGGACTGACCTCCTTCTCCTTCAGGGCAGTCATCAAAATGTTATAGATGTCAAAAGCAAAAGTAGCCGCATTTGCCTGTGTTTTTTCCTGGTCTGTAGTTTCCCAAACCTTTTTTGAGAAGCTTCCCTCCATCCAAACATTCTTGCAGCTTTACAGCAATTATCTTCTTCAAGACCTTCCGAAATGTGTTTTGTAAGGGGATGATTCTAAAGCCACTAAGCTTTGAATGATCCTTAAAAGCTTTTGGTAGTAGAATTAGATAGCTGTGCACCCAGTCCTGCAGTACTGATGCTCTCTAAATGCTCTGGCTAGAGCAGTCCGCCATTTCTGTAATGTCTACATCGCTCGAAGCCTTCATGTGACCATACCTAACCCCATCAGGTCCTAGTGCAGTCTTTCACGTTTTTCAAAATTTGTTTGATATCTTCTAGTTGTATCATGTCTTCATAATGCATATTCTTTAAGGTGCCAGCTAACTCCTTTCTAACTGCATCCCTAGAGAAAATTGTTAGTAAGGTAACGGAAGACTGTGCTGTAAGAGAAACAGCAAGGAATGTTCAGTTGTGCAGGCGACACAGATGTAGTAGGAGAATGTGAACTAGAGGCAGTAAGAAGAAAATAAATTACATAAAGAAAGCGATGTAACAAAAAAAGAACTTGTTCAATCAATCAATCAGGTGCCGTCTCCACAATAAAGGTTGGCTGCAATGGATCTCCAACAAGCCCTGTCTCTTGCCCTTGATGTACACTCACTCATACTGCTATTCGTCCATCTCTTGATGTTATCCTCCCACTTGTAACACTGTCTGCCTTTTGCTCGCCTACCTTGAACCTTTCCCTCTAGGATGATCTTTACAATACTGTTGTCTTTTAATGTGGCCAAAATATTTCACTTGTCTCTTTTTTATTTCACCTAGCAACTCTCTTTTCATTCTCAATTTTCTCAGTACCTCTGTATTTGATAGCTTTTGTTTCCATGAAATACGACCTAATCTTCTGTATATCCAGATCTCAAAAGAATTGATACGATTTTCCAGTTCTTTGTTCATTTTCCATGTCTCTGTGCCATACAGTAAGGTTGAGAATACGTAACATATGACAATTCTCATTTTTAACGTATTGCTTATTTCTACCATTGATGTACAGTCCTGGTAATTCTACAATTTCTTTAAAAATGGTTTCTGTACATAAGTTGAAAAGGCTAGGCGACAGCACACATCCTTGTCTTACTCTTCTCTTGATCTCTATCTGTAATGAGCAGATGTTGTCATATCTTACTGTTGCTTCTTGCTCCCAGTATAAGTTTCTAATAAGTCTGATATCCTTACCATCTAGTCCTATGTTTTGAAGAGCTGCAATTAGTTGTTCATGTTGCACTCTGTCGGAAGGTTTTTTTTTTTTTTTGTAATCTATAAAACATGCATAAATATTTTTCTGAACTTCTATATATTTTTCAGTCAGCATCTTTAGACAAATTATGGCCTCTCGAGTACCACTGTTTTTACGGAATCCAAATTGCTCTTCAGAAACTTCTTTATCTATTTTATTTTGAATTCTTGCTTGTATTATCTTCAAGAGTAACTTAGTTACGTGACTCATTAGGCTAATAGTTCTATAATCTTCACAATCAACAGCTTTTGATTTCTTTGGTAGTGTGATAAAAACAGATGTTTTCATGTCCCTGGGAATGTACTTATAGTTACAAATGACGGCGCTCCTTTGATTCATTTCCCAAAATGGCGGCATGCCACATTCTGGCCATAAAATATCCAAAAATATCCGAACGACGGTGTTCGCCTATATCTAAAATACGGACTATCTGCCAAGGAACAAATCGCTGCAAAACTACTTGACAATCAATGTCAACATTTGCACACGATAGTAGTAGCAGACGATAAATACCGACCGTTGACAACAATTTCGAGCGTTTCTGCAGAGACGATACTAGCAGACGATATTAGCGACCGTTGACCAATTTTGAGACATTACAGACGATGAAAGCAGATTAGAAATACTGTGTTCTTCCGATTGGAGGATTTAGCAGCGGAAGATGTCAGACTTGTCGATATGCGCCAAACGCGATTAAACTCATCGCCGAGCGAATCCCCCGCGCTAGGTGCCTGGGACTCACGAGAACAGTAATTGAAGGATGTTGCAGGAGATGCGGTAGCTCCGCTCGTGAGTCCCAGCCATCTAGTTTAGTCCCCATTCGCGCCGTGCCTAGCGGCGCGGGGGATACCGCTCGGCGGTGAGGCACACTCGCAGAAGCAGGTCGGCAAGTAACGTATCGCAGAGACCCTGTCAGAGCCATTTGTTTCGTTATTCGGAGCCGGCACATATATTTTTAATACAACTGACCCGCATTCGGATATTTTTGGATATTTTATGGCCAGAAATGTGCCAATTTAGCTCCTTTTTGAACGCCATCATTTTAAAGCCGCCATTTTGAGAAACGATTCAAAGAAGAGCCAAAATGACATTCAATTCCAAAAGTAGATAATGAATTTAACATTTCTGCAGTTATGTTGTCTGGACCTGCAGCTTTTCCCTGCTTCATCTGTTTAATGGCTTTCTCTACTTCAGACTTTAATATGTTTGGCCCCTCTTTTTTTTTTTTTTTCATCGAACACCGGCTGTGAATTCCAGTGGAAGGTCAGGTTATGTTACGTTGTTGCTTTCCACTCTCCATTCCCCGCTCTTAGCATCTTTGATGGGTCCAAAGATATTTCGTAAGGATGTTTTCAAAAACCTGTAATAAGGCCTCATCTTTTTTATTTTTGCTTTAAGTTTCAGAGCCATATTTAAAAAAAAAAAAAACTGGTCTTATCAACGTTTTATATAAATTTGATCTTGGTGTTGCGAGACAGACACTTTGACCTTAGCAGATGTTGAAGGGCATAGTATACTTTATTTTTAGATTGTATTCTAAATTGTATTTCTTCTCTCAGCATGTTGGAGCAGTTGAAGTTTGCACCCAAGTACTTAAATGTTTCCGTTTGTTTGATTTTCCTATGATCGACTTGGATGTGGCCGGAGTTTATATTCTTTCCATGTCTAGTTTGTATTTGTACAGAATAGTAAACATTTAAAAACATTTTATGTTTTGTATGCTTCAGTCAGTCTGTGGTAACTAATAACTATGAATGAAAGAATCCTAAGTATTATAACAAGTAACTAAACTTGGAAATTGTCACCGGCAGCTTAGTTAGTGCATGAAAGCTGCATTAGCTTTCAACAAAACCAATCGTTGCATGTTATCAGCATTAGGGCCGTGAATGCAAAAGCGGGTTCAAGGTAACTACTATTCGTATTCGGCCCAACCGCAACTTTTCAGCCGAATACCGAATAGTCAATAGGTCCACTATTCGGCCCCGAAGCTAATACGAAGCGAATATTCGGTACAGCCCTAAAAGCAACAGAAAAAAAGTATAGATCCCTTTTCACGCCTTTCGGCGCATCGGGCATATGGGCAGAGCGTCCCATATTTTTACAGACCATCAGCACTCGTTGGGTAATGTGGTCAGCATTACGACGGCTGTCTTTACTTTCCCAGGACAGCCCTTCCTGGTACCCATTTTAGGCTGGGTCAACCTGCGACGTCCCATACCACGACAAAAATCCACGCAGCCTGCAGTGGGTTTCGATCGCGGTATGTTGGCTTACGAGTCGGACTCGCGACGCCCTAGCCACGGACGCCGCTACATAAATTAACTAGCAACAGAGGAAACGGATAACAGTTGAGGCCACATGCAGATAGATAACACAAACATCAAATACAAAACAAACATACAAGTACTTGAGTCAATCCTTCGCCCGCTAGAGTATACTAAGAGAAGGATACTACTAAATATAATACAAAATAAATATAAGGTATACTGTGGCCAATAAAATCTGCCACCATCAAATCTGGGTTAGCCTAAGATCACACTATGTGTGTTCATGTTATGATATGTTATCACAATCGACGTCTTTGCACATTGGACATCCCCGTGCATGCCCAGTCCTCTGATTCAGTAGCCACCTAAAGGTACCTCTACTTACTGTTCCCATGAGGAGTTGATTATAGTATCTCCTGTCTTTACCTTTAAGACGGCATAGTCGTGCTTCACCAAGCTTAACTCTCGGTCACGAAGTCGTGTTAGCGTCATAAATTCGCCATTATCTCCCAACATAATCCATACGGCATTGAAAGCTCTGTCAATGCTTTTTCCCATTTGCATTGGTGCATTACTTGCCAGCTGGTCAGCTCTTTCATTACCATTTGCTCCTGCGTGCCCAGGTGATGGAGGTTAACTGCGACTTCCAAATGCTTTCTAACCATTCGGAGCGGAGACTACCTGTAGCGATTTTCTGAAGCATGTTCATGGAGTCTGAAGCAATAACCGCATGTGTGGCCCCTTGTTCTGCTACCCCTGGCAGCAGCAGCTATGTCCATGGTCATGCTTGACGTAGTCGTCTGGTAAGCGCCGCTATCCTCTGTTATTCTTTTGCCCATCCTTTGTGCTGTGTATACTCATGCTGATCTTGTCCCGCGCTTCACTGACCCATCTGTGTAAATGACGACGTCTGTTACCAACTTTGACATTGAGATCTCGCATAATGCATGGAATATTATGGGCTGGTACTTTATCTACTACCTCTTGCAGTCTCCTAAAAAAGGTTTCTTTATCTTCGTCTGCAGCATCATTGGTCGGTGTACAGCACTGGGTGATTGTAAGTTTTGCATGTTTCCCATTGAATCGTGCTGTCATAATTCTTTCATTGACATGATGCCACTCCATGAGATCTGTGTGCATACCTTTCTTTAAAATGAGTGCTACGCCTGCAGAATGTAGGTTATCATCTCTTCCAGAGTATATTATGGTTTCTTCTGTACCTGTTGTGGATTGTCCAAAATCTGTTCCTCTGTTTTCATTGATTCCAAGAATATGCAGTTTTTAGTTCTACATTTCTTCAATTACTTGGGTGGTTTTGGCCGTTTCAAAGATGGTACATTCCAGAAGCCAATTCTTAATTTGGTTTTGACGTCCTGTAGACTTGTTTTCCCATCATGGGCTTTCTTTCGGCTTTCACCCATGTTGTTCATGCTGACAGAGGGACTCTGTCCCAAGACCGCCGGACGTTTAGAGCATTTGTTTCCTCTTGAAGTTTCAGTAACGTTTTTTTTTTTTTAACAGGGCAGAGCTTTTAACCTGCACTTAACCCCCGAGCCTGG
>CAJHNH020008335.1:85458-227958 GCA_905116865.2 Candidula unifasciata | reverse complement strand
CACAAAGCCAAAATAATGCTGCTGAGAGAAGAGAACTTATCACTGAGAAGGTTCATTTATACTCTACAGCGGGGACCATTTTCTGACCTGGCAACGCAAACACCACTAGTAGAGTTCGATCAGGCTATCCTCCGAATAACGGCCACATATTATGGCGGCCAAAAACAGGGCCTCAGCTACATGTAAATTGCGTACTTCCGGCGACTATAACGCCACAGCCGAATGTATCGCCCACGCCGCTACGCGCGGCATGGATCGGGACTAAAATAGATAGCTGGGACTCGGGAGCAAAGCTGCAGGAGCAGCGGAAGCTGCTGCTTGTGAGTCCGAGCCATCTAGTTTAGATACTCTCGGCGGCGGCGGTAGTCTCCGTAAGTGCGCAATTTAAGTCGCAGGAAGTGCGCAATTTAAGTCGCGGGAAGTGAGCAATTTACATGTGACTGAGGCCCTGTTGGGGTATTTTTGTGGCCTGCATAATATGTGCCCGTTTTTCGGTGGATAGCCTTCGAACATCCCCAGTTCCTCAACAAAAACAACAAGGAAGTGAACTTAAAAAAGAGGCTATAGAAAACCTCTATCCCATTGATATCCAAATTACAAACAGATTAGATGGGTTGCTGTGGAGATCGGAAAGTAGGCAGCATGTGATTCGAAGACTGACAGTCGTCAATGGAAGAAGCAGGATGCAAGATGTGCTAGCAATCAACAGACATCAGCAATATGATCTGACTGCATGCATTTAATTATTGGCCACTCCCTAATGAAGAGTGTTACAGTACTCGAATGCCCACTCAAGACAATGAAATTGTTTCTATCATTTCACTGCCAGGTCAACGAGTGGATAGACTAATAGACAGAATACATAGACGTGTGGTCCCAGCGACCACATAAAGAAAACCATCATACCTAGTGGTATAAACGACACCATGGACTACAATCATATCACTGCTTCTCAGTTACAGACAATACTGGATTTATTACATAGACAATTTCCAAGCTCATGTGTTCGTTTTTAAATAATAATTTCCCAAACTCTATTCCCTGGCGTCGTTTTGCTGACACCAACAACAACTATGCAACCCTCTAATCACCTAACCGTTTACCCATTCAACCATCTAATCATCCAGCCCTCTAATTACCCAACCATGCAATCATCTAATAATCCAACCGTCCAGCCATATAGACATTGCACAATAAGCTATTTAAGCTACAGCTAAAGGCCTCACTATCTGCCTGGGTCAAAGTCAATAAGTATTATGCCAATGCAGTTTTTCTTAATTTATTTCAGATGTAAATTATTTATATTTCAACCTCCCCATATTTTTTTTTAAGTCCCCGCAGAATTTTCAAAATTATATTGATATAAATTTTCTTTTTCTATAGGAGATTTTTAGAATATTTATACTGATTACATAATCAGCATGATATAGGTCATAATTAATTATTTTTGCTGTTGGAAAATTAGGGGAAAATATATTTAAAGTTGTAACTTTGGGACAATTATGTAAAATAATTTATGTGATTTTGCAAACAATTTTTGTGTAACTGCTTCTAATAAAAACATGTACAGGACAAAATATTTCCTTTCTCTATTTATTTAAAAGATGGGTAGATTTTAAAAGACAGTGAACATAATTGGACTTGTAAAAACTCTATTTGAACACGAAGACAATTGGATGCAATAAATCCATGTGGTTTGACAGAAAAAACATTGAGACTTTCTTAGGCAGCTACAATGAGCTACAAAGATGTTTTGAAAGAAACATCAGATAAAGGAAGTGTTTACCTTTTGGTCATGTTATGAGAAGAGGGAAACAGAGGTATGTTGTGACCAGTGGAAAGATCTGTGGAAAGAAAAATAGAGGAAGACAACCCGAGACGATACTTGACATCCTTTTGTCATTGCAGGAAGGTGTGTCAACACCTGAAACTGATACATTATGTTGAAGATGACAGATTATGGAGAGGCGTGATAACCCACGCTAGTTGGTGAGGCACTTGTTGATAGCTCTCTTGGTGATATCACCCAAATGCAATTGTTTCAGCCCATCCAGCAATGATGACATGTTTTAATGTTTTCTGAGAGATAAGCTGGTGTATCTTGAAACAGTCGGGTCCTCAGGACACAATATAGCTTAGAATCCCATCAAAGTTAAATACGGCCCTGCATGCACACACCACGCATCAACTCAACTACCTGGTGCACCTAGTGCTACCCACCTCGATATGACCTTCAATATTTGTATCTGTGTCTGGTTTAAAAAAAAAATTGCTGAAAGTACGGAAGAACCGTTGAACTCTTGTTCTATAGAAGCCAGTAGTTGTGACTTAGTATTTAAAAAAAAAAAAAAAAAAACACACCAGTCTATCTTTATGGGAGGATTCCTCACAAAGACCGTGAACAATTAGCACAGTCACACTACTACAACGAGTGTATTCTAGCATTCTTGTGGACTATTATTTAATTACCAGTCCCAAGTTCTCCAAAGGTAACAGAGAAGTGGGCAAAAGGGGTCCATGTGGCTTGAGGTGAGAGATGAAAGCAAAGGTTCACAAGGTGCACGCAGCCGTGAAAGAGCTGTTTCCCTAGATTCACTACTAACGGGGGTTTGCATGCGCTTATCGAGAACCATGCGGGACCCGCAGCGCTGAGCTAAAGGGTGACCAGTGTGTGTTAAGTCAGCGCCTTGCAGCCAGTCCGATCGGGCGGACGCCTGTTCAGGTTTCTGTGAATTTTTAGCAGTAATTATCTGTATCATTTTATTTCAGTGAAAGTTTATCGTCTGCATTAGAATTTGGTGTATAAGTGGAAATGCTCCAGTTGTGCGGATTTTGTGGAGACAAGGCGTGGAAAGCCCAACATTGTTTATGATCCAATGGCGAGAAACGGTTCCTGATCGCGTTGGAGGCTGACTAGTTGATGCGCCCGCTAGAGGCTGTTAAAGGACAGTCGACAAAAAAGAAGAATCTGTCTTGGGTGACGACGCAGGTAAGCGTAGGATCCCTAGTGAAACAAGACAGTAGATCGAGATATCGGCAAAATTAGTTGTGAAAAAGGCTACCGGTGACCCAGAAAGGGGCCCGCAGGCCGAAGGCGTGTGAGTCACGACTAGGTGTTCCCTTTCATATGACACCACCTTGGAAGCATATCATAGTGTATAGGTGGGGCATTAGATGGCTTGTCGTCCTGTATCACCAGTTCATGCTCATCGTCATACTGTGCTACGTGCCAGTAAATTGACTGATACACGATTAAATAAATTACTGTTCCCGTTTTGTTGATGTGGTTGGCTGCGGACTGTTATCGGTGTTAGTAGTATAATATGATTATGAGAACTGTGTTAACCTAGTAATTCCAGGTAGGGAACCCCATTAGTCGCCAGGAAGTTAACTTGAGGGAAGGGTGGGGGGTGGGGGGAACTTTCCTGAATGAAACGTTAATATTACCCCTTACCCCAGACACTTCACCACATGTTACATATCAGTAGTGTCACGTGCCTGATTTAAGGATTTCTCCTTAAGAACCAACAGCACTCAGAAATAATTATGTTGAGTCGTTTGGCTCGTATTGGTCTAAGGGGTGTCCCATGGCCAATATACGCTCAACTTATTTCTGGAGTAGGGCAACTCAAGTCTTGGCACTACAAAATATATCTGCATATGAATACAATATTCCTAGTCACACTTGGCTGGACACCCCCACTACTATTAAAAGAAAGCTCCCAGGTTATGATAGTTCATTATCATAACCATGTTAACACATATAATATTTATGATTCATACACACACAAATGCAAAACACTTAGAAAGGTGAAATAGAGACACCTAAGTCAGCCATGAAAATGAATGCATGTAATCAATACAACATACACACACACACACACACACATATATATATAAATATATATATATATATATATATATATATATATATATATATATATATATATATATATATATATATATATATATATATATATATATATATATATATATATATATATATATATATATATATATATATATATATATATATATAATAGTGAAGTAGATGCCAGATCTCAGTGGATGGATCCCAGAACACAATGACCAGACCTAACAGAACTCTAAACAGTCAGAAAGTCCTGGAGGTAGCACATCTTCATCCTCGGAATCCAGTGGAGCTGTGGGGAATATAGCATGATCGAGACATAAACTGGACTTATCCTAGTTCCACTGTTGATGCTTCCCTCAACTCCTGGTGATTCGACTGTCTTTGACCCTGTTAATTCTGCTTCAACTGGATCAGGTAGTGGAAGAGTACCTCACCATAGAGGACACAGCAACTGTACCGGTACTCAGCAAGTCTCTAACACCAGTCAGGTCACAACACTGTCTCTGAGCTACACCAAGCTCTTGCACTGTTAGGCTGTTTGGGGTATATGGCACCCCATACTGATGATATCAGGAAACTTCACAGGTGTTAGCTGGTGGGTAGTTGGTTGATAGGTGGTTGATTGATGGTTGGTGGGTGTTGGTTGGACTGTGATTTTTCTGCCAGCTCTTCACATAGGTTTCATCATGTCAGGAAAGAACTCAGAATTTGTCATCACCAAGAGGTTATCATCTTGACAGGAAAGACTCAGAATAAGCAACAGTCACCATCCCACATCAGCCTACTCCACCCCTGCTCCTCTGTTTCATTCCTCAGAGTGTACTCTCAAGACTAGGAGACAATGTCTCCTATCATTCATCTGTCTGTTTAGTGCAAGAGATGGAAAGTCAGATATATAGTGGAGATAGATAGACACCCTCACATATCAATCTCCCCCCCCCCCCCCCCCCTCTGCACACAGACACCAATATTTACCGTCAGTACCTCTATTCCCTACTACTCTCAAGCCAGTTCCACACATCCATTGATCTGGGTCAAACACACTCAACGCAGCTCTGGCTGCCCAAGTACTGACCTAAATTCCTTGTCCCCATTCGTATGCACAAACTTCTGTTGTTAGTTTGAATGGTACACACTTGTAGGGTCATTATTTTTTCCAGTATGTGTGGGTTATTTAGGGCATAGGCTATTTAGTCTGTACAGAAGAAGGTCTAAGTTCGAATCCGCTTCTCTAGAGATCAAGAACGGTCGAACTATGTGTGATCCCATAGCCGATTCTGATCTCTCTACAGCAGTGACCACTTTAACAGACATCATTTAAGGTACTCGTAAACTAGAATTAACTTACCCAAGCATAGGAAAAGTCCTGGACACTACAGGCCGCCTTCTTACAGCGAAATGTACTGGCGTCGATGGATACGTCTGAACTCAGGAAAGCCAGTAGAAACAATGACCGCACAAATTCAAGTTAGGCGTCGGTAAGAAGAAGTTCCTTGTATACATGAGCAAGGATTAAACCGGTTTCCAAGAATCCTCAAATAACTCCAGTAATATTTATCATACATTTGCAAATTTGAAAATGACGCTAAGTCAAAGCAACTAGAAAGTTTAGATATTATAATTTTCTCCGATAAAGGCATATATCGATATAAGGGACTATATACCTTTCCGGACGAGTCCAAGTTTGAAAGTTTTGTCGAGCACAGGTAATACAGGTCCCGACTCTTTTAGGGGTGATGTGTAATGGCTTGTCATTCCTTGACACCACATTAGTATAATGATTATGGAAATACTTTGGGAAGTCCTGTCACATTATGGAACATACATTTTTGATTGCCATATATAAAGAAAGCAAATGTGCCGTCAGAACATAAGCTGGCCTTAGAGAATGTTTCGAATAACGTCAGAAGTAAGACAAATGGTGCTTTTTATCGCCTTCCCTTTTTATCATGTTCATGAACAGTTCCAACAAACTGTTGAGAGTCGGGGATTAACTGGAAGATTTCAGAGCGTTTTATTACCGACGACCAACTCCTATTCTGCAGTCAAATCAGTTAACCACAGCTACATGAAATCAACAAATTACTCTTTTCTGGTGAAATGGCCTTAATTTCAGGTACAGCAATGAAGTTGCATTATCTCATATCTATGAATAAAGAATGTAAAACAAATTAGGCCTACATGGGTATAAACATTTAAAAAAAACACACAAAAAACTGGGTTCTTTCGTCACCCCAGAAAACGTAAAGGAGACAGTCCAATATTGTTTGGGGTGATAAGACAAGGTTTCCCGGCTTTGTGGTGCTTTTAACTACCCCAAATCACCTAGAACTGGACCTAACCCCCACCCACCTACGTCCCACGAGAAAGTGCAGCCTGCGTCCCACGATAGAGTGCAGCCTTCGTCCCGTGAGAGAGTGTAGCCCAGGTCTCCCGACTGCATGCAGCCGATCTACCACTCTCTAAAATAGTGGACTGTTTGTTTCGGGTGAAGAGAAACGAAAGCATCAGAAACAGAAATAATGTCAATAAGGAGCAGAACCTAAATGCATTGCTGTACAGTGCAGGAGCATTAAGAATTGATCCATCATCGTCTTGCATAATTTTAAAGATGTCTGTGTGTTGATAAGCATTTTTTTTTTTTAAAGATGATGACGGATAACATAATCTGACAGTATCATGAGTTTTATTGTATTTGGTTTGCTTTACTGCATTTAATGTGAAATATCATCCCAAATAATCACCCCTTGTTGTATGTAGCCAGATAGGTAACCTAAAATGCTTGTTTAAAGCCCAGAAACAATGTTATTAGACTTTATCGACTGGTTTAAAGAGCAAGAGGAAGCAAATACAACACACATCCTACGTCTGGTTAAGTTACGGGGGAACCTTACGTAGACTTAAGAAGACTGAGCCCCAAGTTTCGGCGTCCCTTGTCTATAGCTACCTGAGATTCAGCATCACTGATGTCAATTCTTAGAACTTTTCTCTGGGTGTTTGGGGCATAGGAGAAAAACAACGACGTACAAGTTTTAATTATGCAGCCAGGTGATTACAGTAGGTCTGTGGAAGATCGTGGTGTTTCAACATGGATTCTTAAAATCAGCAATGGATGTACTTTTCTACGGAACTGAACTGCCACTGTGTAAATGAGGGGGACAAAAGTAAATGTATGTATAAAGAGTAAGAGGATAGGTGCTTTTCAGCTGAAATACCATAGAAAGATTCTGAAAATATCTTGCACAAAGAAGAGGTGAAATACTGACATCTTGAAAGATCTGAACATCGAGGAAGATTGGCTAATAAACAGCATCCTGTATCCGAAGCTGAAATATTTTAGTCACATCAAGAGCCACGACGGATAAGAAAAAATTATAGCAAAAGGCATGGAAAGCGGGTAAAGGGCCGACCAACACAGGATATAAGTGACTCGTTGAGTATGAAAGTACATGAGGCGAGAGAGTTGGCGAGAGACCGGGTTTCTTTCAGGCAGAGAGTGATGAGAGCGACGTTCTGCAAAGGACCAGCTAGATGATGATAAATGTATAAAGAACACATCATTTTTAACTTGACCATAATATCACAAATAGAAAACTGGAAATCTCACCAATATATTGTGAGCTAGTCGTTGTTGATCGTTCATTTTTAGAGATCCTCTTCATAGCACATCAGACATGATCATAAGTGCTCCGATCTCCTCCTGGGTATCACAAGCTGGTTTTAGGCTAACAACTCTCATTCAGTTCTAGTAGATGTAATGACGGGTGACTCTCGAGTAGTTTTCCTGTCTCGCAGCTCCACTTTTTACACCCAGGGTTCAGTTAAAAATCATTGTCCACGAAACTGAAAGCCTCACAGAGTTTAGTCTCCTCTATAGCATTGATGATATCTCTCCTGTCCACAGATGGCCCATTCCTTACAGTCACACTGCCAGCCAAAACTGAAAACACCCCAAGCAAGTCACTTTAAGCCGATCATTTTTTTCTCTAGGTCATCGGTGTGAAAAGGTTAATTACTCCTTGACAACGGTATTAGAAACATTTTCGCCAATGTCATTAAAAGTATATACAGCTAAGAATTCTGATAAGATATACAAGATCTATAAGTGAATTTATTCTTGAGCAAATTCCCAGATTTTTTTTTTTTTTCAATCGGGACAATTATTGAATGGAGTTCTGATGGAAAAAAAAACACTGTCCTGGTGAAAACAGAACGTATGATTACGCTGTACATAGTACAATAGTCTTTAATTGTCTAACTACAGATAGCAAACAGAGGTTCTGAACCTGGGGGCTTTGGTACAATAAGACCCACAACATCCCTCTCCCCCTTCCAAAAAAATTTTGAAGAAAAAGGGGGATAATGGGTGGGGAATGGTGACCCTCAACTGTGTAAGCGTGCTAAACTTTTAGAAGGTTGCTAAATGTTTAGTAGTTTAAATATGTGGAATATTCTATTTTTTTCACTCACCATCCAGTAGACTATTCATATAAGAATTACATTATTATTATTCAATGAAACAAGACTTTGACCCTTTCAAAATGTGTAAGAGACTGAGCCCTCCTTGCAACCCCGGCCAATGTTTGTTATGTGTGGCGCTCTTGATACGCTAACAGAAATGGCAGTGTAATCTGTTTGATAACCGTCCGGTGACCATTGTTTGGCTACCCTTGTTGCACTCTCCATTCATCAAAGTATGGCTTCTATCTCTAATCTGCCCTGCTGTTGTTCAGGCACGATAGAATGTATCTGGGATTGCGATATCATCGTTTGAGTTTCCTGTCCGCAATTAGCGCTCACCTCGACGAACGAGCAGAAACATATTAAGTGTAGACACAACCGTGCCAGGTCGTGGTCTGGCTCCTGGGCCATATTGATTTCAAACTGAGGATGTGTGACTCAATAAGAACAATCTACTCTGAAATAGCAATTTCCCTGCTAGACAGCAAAGCTGATTGGCTTCGTCAAGTTGTGTCGACAGTGTTATTGTTTCCCGTCATTGTAAACATCATCATGTTGTCACATTTCTTGTTCATTTTTGTGCCCCCCCCCCTCCCCCAACACCCTTCGCGCCTCCTTTCCCCTTTCTTTACAGTTAAAACAAAACTTGGAATATGAGATGATGAGCGAAGGCATAAGCTTTAGATTATAAGAGTCATAACGGTTAGGGGTAGTTATCAAGGGGGGAGAAGCGTTTTAACTGGGTTACATTTAAGTACTGCTGGAATGCGATGGAAACTGATCATAGCCATATTTTGTTCAGTCATCGAGGGCGATAGCCTTATCAAGATAAGAGCCTAGCACTATATGTCCCAGGATGCAATAGGGCGCATGGGCTCTTTCACTCATCTGCCTGACCTATTTCCCACCTGCTATGGCAGGGTTGCCATATTGGCATTTTTTATGCCAGATTCCACACATCTGGCATATTTGAAATTGAACTGGCATAAGATAATGAACTGGCATATTCTGGCATATTTGGGTTTTTCCTGGCATTTCTTATCAAGATGTGCTCACATTTTCTTCACGGTTCCTCTGTTATAAACACGCAAATTTACTAAAAGCAATGTAGACCTACAGTTGAAATCTTTATTTCAGTTTGACTTTGTTGTGATGACCTGGTACGGACTAACGGAGATTCGCGCCATTTTTTATTGTTTTGTTGTCTTTAAACGGATCGTGACTGCTATAAACCTCTGTAATGTATTTTAATTTACTTGAATATATGCGAGATATAAAACGAAAACCTACCACTGATACCAAGTGATTCATACTGTTCAGAAACTACTTGAGGACAGAAAATAGATAGGATATAGACCTAGTTCTGTCTGTGATAAATGTTATTACTTTTTCCAATGGCCACGTCATCCAAAAAATGGAAAGCATGTTATGACAGCAATCGCAAGTATAATAGTAATTGGGAGAAAACGTACTCATGGCTCAAAAGATCTTCAGACGGATCAGAGGCAGCATATTGTAAACTGTGTCAGTGCACTGTTGCCCCAAGAATTACTAGCATTTCAAATCATTAAAAATCCGAAAAACACAGCATGAAAACTCCGTCAAAAAACCAGTCACAGCTTATTACAACAATAACTCCTAGGCAAAGTAATGATAAAGTTAAAGCAGCAGAGTTGCAACTTGCTGTAAGCATTACCTGCCATTGTTCAATACGCACAATTGATCATTTAAGTGAAATCACAACAGAAGATGGAAATGGCTTGGCCACGTTATGAGAATGACTTCTGATATACCTGCCAAAACAGCTCTCACATGGACACCAGAGGGAAAGAGAAAACAGGGGCGCCCAAAAACAACATGGAGACGAACGATGGAAAGTGACCTGAGTGCGGCATCTTTGACATGGAAAACTGCATTGAAGATTGCACAGGACAGGAAAGCATGGAAAGTCCTGTCTGAAGCCTCATGTGCCACTAGGCATAACGAGAACTGATGATGATGACAAGAGCACATGGTCAGGGGAGTACATTGGAGCACATACAGTTGCATTGAACTAAATGTTTATGCTTAATAAGAAATATTATATCGCCTGCACTTAAGGATGACCTTAATGAGGAATTTCGGAACAAGAAATATGCTATCATTATAGATGAGTCTACTGACGTTTTCACTCAAAAGTACTTGTGCATTATAGTAAGTTTTTTTCAGTGACAGGAAAAGAATTAATTATTTACTTGATTTCTTGCTTTGATTTCCTTGCAATTGGCTACAGGAGAAAACTTATTTAATTTGATTGATAAGGAAATCAAAAGGTGTGGTCAGAGTCTTACAAATTGCATTGGGTTTGCGTCAGATGGCACTTCAAACATGGTCGGGTGCAAGAACTCTATATGGTCCAAAGTTAAAGATGTGTCTCCTTCGCCATCAAATATTGGTTCCTTACTGTCAGAAATACCTCGGTGGTTTTGTCATAGTGATTTAAGATGAGAAGCCTATAAAGAACTGTTAAGAGTGATGAACACATTTACGGAGTTTGAATCAGAACGAACTGCTCCTCTTCCATTTGAGAAACTGTCATCTTTTAGGTGGGAAGATTATGTTCAATATGTTGGTGAACTGGAAAGAATTGAAAGCTTATTTTACATGTGCTGAATTAGCACAGACAACGTTTGACACAAAATATAAAGTAGGATTGTTAATGGAAATGCTGTTATACCATAATAATTATTTGTACTTTGTGTTTGCGACACCAGTTGTGCAAGAATTTGAAAGAACTAAACAGCCTTTTTCAACAAACAAAAGCTGAACCTCATGAACTACACCAAGAATAGTCAATGCACTAGAACAGTCTTAAGAAGAACAGACTGTGAGACGTCAATGAGCAGAAAAAAAAATATTTGACTTTGGTATTAAATTCCTAACGGAATGTAATGCGTTCCTACATAAGAATAACAGGACTGAAGTTCAAAAAGAAATAAACAATGTTAATGAAAGATGCATGTCTGTGCTAGAGGAAGCTCTCAATCAAATTACGTGTAGACTTTCAACCGAGAATATATTTCAAAATCTGTCAAAATTGAGCCCTTTGGCAGTTTTAAATCAAATATCAAGGACACAGTTTTCAGAGCTACCATTTTTACACTTAGCAGAAAACATCATCAGTATTATAGAAGAACAGTACAGAAAATTTATTCTTGTCTACTGGAAAGAAGAAGCTACATTTAAGAAGGATGGACTACCTACAAACAGGGAAGATTTTTGGATAGGCGTACTTCGACACCAGGCATTTAAAGAGTTGGCCTCTTTCGCCCTCACTTGCTTAATAATGCCCGTTAGCAATGCTGTAGTTGAGAGAATATTCTCTCTTGTTACTTCAACTGAATCAAAAGCAAGAAACAAAATACAACTTGATTTTCTTGATGCAGTCTTCAGAAATAGAGCAGAACTATTGAAATGATGCAAAAACTTCATTCCATCTGAGAAAATGCTTAAAGATTTTACATTGAACAAGTTTATGCTGCATCTTCCACTGGTTCCAGTGAGGATGACAGTGAAGAATTCAATCTAGAGCTTTTGATGTGAAGTGAGAACAATGTTACACTTTATTTGGCAATTTTCTGGCATATTTTGGGTGATGGTGTGGCATTAAATGACGATTTTTTATCTGGCAACCCTGTGCAATGGAACAAACGGCAAAAACCAGAGATCGACATATTAATTTGAATTAGTAGTATTCATACACTTCACCAAAGGCAACCTGTCATTTGTATTTTAAAGCAGATTTAGTTCAAATATTTCAGGTGATTGCCAAAGCTGGTGTTACATCTGATAATTCAACGCCCTCCAGAAAACCTTTAGTGAGGTCATTGTTGAACGGACGTGCTCATTTTTGAAGTTTTAGTCCTGAATTATTTCTTGTGACAAGCTTGCTCAATAGAAGAATTATAAAATACTCATTTGTCTTGTCATCAGCCTTTCATCCATTTCATGTCAACGTTGCCTCGGTTTTGTAATTTTGTTGCTCCTAACCTTTTTTAATTAACTGTTATGTACAACTAGCTTTTATTGTAGTTACATAAATATTATAAAGAAATTATTATGAGAAAGATAGATAGATAGATAGATAGATAGATAGATAGATAGATAGATAGATAGATAGATAGATAGATAGATAGATAGATAGATAGATAGATAGATAGATAGATAGATAGATAGATAGATAGATAGATAGATAGATAGATAGATAGATAGATAGATAGATAGATAGATAGATAGATAGATAGATAGATAGATAGATAGATAGATAGATAGATAGATAGATAGATAGATAGATAGATAGATAGATAGATAGATAGATAGATAGATAGATAGATAGATAGATAGATAGATAGATAGATAGATAGATAGATAGATAGATAGATAGATAGATAGATAGATAGATAGATAGATAGATAGATAGATAGATAGATAGATAGATAGATAGATAGATAGATAGATAGATAGATAGATAGATAGATAGATAGATAGATAGATAGATAGATAGATAGATAGATAGATAGATAGATAGATAGATAGATAGAGATAGATAGATAGATAGATAGATAGATAGATAGATAGATAGATAGATAGATAGATAGATAGATAGATAGATAGATAGATAGATAGATAGATAGATAGATAGATAGATAGATAGATAGATAGATAGATAGATAGATAGATAGATAGATAGATAGATAGATAGATAGATAGATAGATAGATAGATAGATAGATAGATAGATAGATAGATAGATAGATAGATAGATAGATAGATAGATAGATAGATAGATAGATAGATAGATAGATAGATAGATAGATAGATAGATAGATAGATAGATAGATAGATAGATAGATAGATAGATAGATAGATAGATAGATAGATAGATAGATAGATAGATAGATAGATAGATAGATAGATAGATAGATAGATAGATAGATAGATAGATAGATAGATAGATAGATAGATAGATAGATAGATAGATAGATAGATAGATAGATAGATAGATAGATAGATAGATAGATAGATAGATAGATAGATAGATAGATAGATAGATAGATAGATAGATAGATAGATAGATAGATAGATAGATAGATAGATAGATAGAGATAGAGAGAGAGAGAGAGAGAGAGAGAGAGAGAGAGAGATAGAGAGAGAGAGAGAAAGAGAGATAGAGAGAGAGAGAGAGAGAGAGTTTTATCTTTTTGCCAGTTGGAGATATGGTTATTAATGCGAGTTCCATGATTTCATCGACTATTCGGTATATGGTGATTAATGTGGTTAACATCTTGTTTGCAGACTTTACTTCTCTCTAAATTTCCCCGTACCATTTTTACTGGGCCAATTTGTGGCTAAAAATATAAATAAAAGAATAACTGATGATAATTATAATTCTCATAGACTTGTGGATTTTCTGTGGGTAATGAGATGCAAATCAAGCAGGTCCCTTTACTAATCAAACAGTTTCCGTACATTCATGTTATTATGGGTTTACCGGGGATCCAAGTCCAATTAAAAATGGAAATGTTCAGTCGACGTAATGGCAGGCAAGCGTCTAGCCACTACACAAACGCTGCCTCCATATTGTCATCAACCCCATGACTACCGGCTGCCTTATCGTCACGTGACCCATTAGGCTCGTGGAGGTGTACTGATGGAAGTACTAGCCCATCAAACTCTCCATCTTTCCCTGTCTTCTGCTTGATGTCAGTGTCAGCAATGCTCTCATGTGATATCGGGTAATACCCAGATACAGTTGAAATACGCACATCTTCATTTATTACTTAGACTCTACTTGCTTTACCAACTGCTTCTATTTGTGTTATATATAAAGTGCCTGTAAAGTGCAGTCAATGATTTCGCCCACCAGCCACACATAGTTACAGGGAGCACCTGTCAGATGGAAGGATGCTGTAATATGTATACCTGACTGAGTACTGGTCCCGGGTTTTTTTCCCCTCCTTTTGTACGAGAAGCAATAGAAAATGTAGGTCGGTAATGAATCGTGTCAGCGTCCCGGACTAACGAGCTTTGTTATTCCAGGGTGCCGGGTTCAATCGCAGTTGGGGAGGCTTTTGAAACAGAACGTCTTGTCTTGGTTTCGACAGTGCTACAGAGCTGACCGTTCGGTAGGCAATAGTAAATTACTAAATGTAAAAATGTGCCTAGAAAACCACAAAAGCCACATACACACACACACACACACACACAAACATGCTAGGGTTGGTTCTGCAACGTCCTGTAAAGGATACTCAGCTCACTTTTGACTAGAAACAATAGAAAATAAAGGTCAGCAATGAACCATTCAGTAAACTGAGCTATATGAAACAAGAAACGTGTTAATAAGTAACAGTCAAAAATGTAGTAACAGAAATACGCAATTGGGGGGGGGGGGTCGGGTGGGGAGGGAGGGACCCTTCCAGCCGTAGTATATAGTTTTATAAACAAACAGGCAATTTCTGACCGGCACTCATAGAAAGAAGTAGAAGGGTAGATTGTCACAATAGATAACATACAAATCGAAAGTAATAGCTACCGTGCTGGGAGTCGAACCTGTCACCTCCAAATGGCGTTTGGGCCCCGCTATGTGAACACATTTTCTAAGATACATGACCCACTAGGGACCCCTTAAAAAATGTGTCTTCATTTTCTATGTCTATCGCACAGCTTGAAATCTACAACCATGGAATATGGACCATTTCAATAGATGTAGATTTTGTCTGTTCGTATTCCATAGTTGTGGATTTCAAGCTGTAGACATGTCCAATAAAGACAAATTTTTCAGAGTACTTTGCTGGTAAATATAATAAAGATATTTATTAAAACAGCTAGACGTGCAAGTAATTTAACAAAATTCAACAAAGATAAAGCTGTAAGATTTGCAACTTAACGTCAATCAAAGCAAGATACATCGACAGTATATGCAAGAATGCCAAGCCTATAAATGAAAATGTTAGTAAGATCAACGAATTACTCTTTGCAGATGACCAGGCCTTGATAGCAGATACATCTATGAAATTGCAACAACATCTAACATCCATGGATGAAGAATGTAAAACAAATAATATGAGAATCAACACTGAAAAGACAGAAGTAATGTCAATAGGAAAAAGGAAGACAGATCTAAACATAGCAATAGAGTGCATCTGAGTTCAAATATCTGGGAACTACATTTACCGAAGATGGGAAATTGGATAAAGAAATTAACATTAGATGCAGTAAAGCAAACCAAGTATTGGGACAGCTAGCCCCCCTCTTACAGCATAAGACAATCCCAATCAGCACAAAGAGACATCTTATTCAAAGCATATTTATTCCAACTCTGTGCTACCAGTGCCAGACATGGTCACTCACAACAAACCATAAAAGAAAATGAGTAACCATGGAAATGAGATGTATGAGAAGGGCTGTAGGATTGACCATAAGAGATAAGATCAGGAATGAGATCATAAGAGAAAAAGTCGGCACAGAACCAATTCCAGATTGCATACGAAGACAGCAAGTGAAATGGTTTGCCCACTTAGAGAGAATGCCTTGTGACACCATACCATACAAAGCATACATGGAAATAGAAGAAGGACGTAGAACACGAGGTAGACCTAGGACAACATGGAAGGATAACATCAGAGAAACTCTACAACAGCACGATGTGCCTATGGTCGAGGCAGCCAGAAACATAACCTTATATCTCCCTCGACACCCACAGCGGTAAAAAAGGAAGTGAAGAAGAAGAAGAAGAAGAAAAAGAAAACATGAGTTATGACAAAATCAAAGCCAGGGTTATGACAAGGAAGACATAAGCAAATGATTCAAAAAACAAGAACATCTTGACATTACGGAAGTAGATTATCTTTCAGAGAACTACAACATAAAGTACATTGCTTATTATATCACCTTGTGTTTATGGAAATGAGATGTACTTTAACTTACTGCTGAAACCGATAAGCGAATATATAATGTCAATACAGTTTACAGAAAACATAACAAAATCGTAATAGAATTGCGAAAACAAACATAATCCTAAACACACTATCCACAGCACAAACACTCACACACATACCAAAAAAAAAAAAAAAACATTCACCGCACACACATATAACAACATACACACACAAGCAAAACACACACACACACACACACACACAAACACCCACAAGTTCACCCAAAAACACACACCAAATACACACGCGTGCCGACACGCACATACACAAAACACAACAAACAAACACACACACGAGCGCATACACACTTACACAAACGCACGGCGCGCGCGCACACACACACATGCTAACAGTGTTACGTATGTCCAGTAATATATTTCAGTGAAGCGCGTTTGCTCAACAGCGATGAAATAATGAAATCAGTCATGCAGCTGAAAGTGGTATCATAAGCAATGTACTTTATGTTGTAGTTCTCTGACAGATAATCTACTTGCGTAATGTCAAGATGTTCTTGATACTGAAGGTTTCACAGTGAGAGCAAATGGTGTCTTTTGGTAATGATATAATAGTATTGAAGTGTTGAGAACAGAAAAGGGATGGGCGGCTTCTTTACCAATTACAGTAACTAAATCGACAATTGATTCAATGAAATGGTCAACATCACATTGACAGTCTTTACTTCCAAAGACATTTAGTGGCACATTTTGTAGCTTGAGTTGGCCTGGCACCAGAAGTCAGCTATACACATTTCTTTTCGATGCGGATTCGAACTTTAGGGCTTCGGGCTGTCGGGCAAACACTTAGCAATATCGCTGCCACCGTAATTTTTAGAATCATGCCGTTTTCAGAACTGTGACTTTAGCGGTATGGCTCTAGAACTTTGCAGTATTTTGTCTTTAGGGAAGCTTATGTTCTAGAAATTTGAGAAACAATAATTCTAGTAGCACTTTATATTTAAGAACATGATAACCTAACGACATTGATCTTTTCTTCTGTCTGTCTGTCAGTTCTGTGTTTGTGTGATGGATTCTATCATTAATTGTAGCAACTTTGTCAGACAAATAAAGTGAACTTTCAAAGACCACTAGTTGACAAGATTCAGCGTTACCCTAGCCAGCGAGACAAGATTCAGCGTTACCCCAGCCAGCGAGACAAGATTCAGCGTTACCCTAGCCAGCGAGACAAGATTCAGCGTTATCCTAGCCAGCGAGACAAGATTCAGCGTTACCATAGCCAGCGAGACAAGATACAGCGTTACCCTAACCAGTAAGAAACCAAGTAGTGAGAGGATACAGCTTTAGCAAGACAACCGCCAGTCAAATGGTTCCGTTTTACCTTACAGAGTAAAACGACAACCAGTGACAAGATTCAGCGTGACTCTAGATAAAAAGACAACAGCTTGTGACAGGTTTCAGCTTTATCCTAGCCAGAAAGACAACAGCCAGTGACAAGTTTTAGCTTTGCTCCATCCAGCAAGCCAACAGCCACTGACTCGATTCAGCTTTACTCCATCCAGCAAGACAGCAACTAGTGACAAGTTTTAGCTTTACTCCATCTATTAAGACAACAGCCAGTGACAAGTTTTAGCTTTACTCCATCCATTAAGACAACAGCCAGTGACAAGTTTTAGCTTTGTTCCATCCAGCAAGACAGCAACTAGTGACAAGTTTTAGCTTTACTCCATCTATTAAGACAACAGCCAGTGACAAGTTTTAGCTTTACTCCATCCATTAAGACAACAGCCAGTGACAAGTTTTAGCTTTGCTCCATCCAGCAAGACAGCAACTAGTGACAAGTTTTAGCTTTACTCCATCTATTAAGACAACAGCCAGTGACAAGTTTTAGCTTTGCTCTATCTAGCAAGACAACAGCCAGTGACAAGTTTTTGCTTTCATAATTGTCACAAGTCTGGTCATTTTTGACAATTCACCTTATTTTATATAATGCGGACACAAACAATACGTTGCAGAATATATTGCCAGGCATATTTCGCTGTATCTCGTCATGTGCATTACTACAGAGTTACATCCCCATAAAATGAAAAACAAAACTGATTAAATCCAACTGAAATGCGAATAGTTTCTTCCGACACATCGTGTGTGTTTCTTGGCCACCGGAAGCTCAAAGTAGTCACGTGACTTCAAATTTACAATAAATTCCGTCTGCTTGCAACGGAGGGGGTTGTTAATTTTAATTGGTAAAGCTTCGGCCATTCTCAACAGTCTCCATTTGGGTATGTGCTCTGCCACTCTATTTTCAAGCTGTCTCTCCGTTCGACCGATGTAAGTCAACTGGCACTTACATGTAAATTGGTAAATACAACTGAATTTGATGTACGGAGAAACGAGCTGTTTAACTGGTAGGGTTGCGATAGAAGTGGTCTTGTATCTCACTACTGGAACATATGTCTTTGCATATGTTTTATGTATATTAATGTTCAATTTCTGCCTATGTATATGAATGTCTTGTTCATATATCATAAAGTTTAACTTCTGACTGTGTATGTGAATGTCCGGTTCATATATCCTAATTTTAAACTTCTGTCTTTATATTTGAATATCTGGGTCGTATATCCCAATATTTAGTTCTGCCCTTGTGTGGGATGTTTAGGACATGTTTCCTGATATTCAGTTTTTGCCCTCTTATGTGAATTACTGGTTCAAATACTCTAATGTTCAGTTTATGTCTTTAAATATGAATGTCTCACACATCTCAAAGTTCATTTTCTGTCCTTGCCTATGAATGTCCTATTTATCTTAATGTTTAGTTTCTGCCCTTGCATATTATTACTGATTCATTTATATCTAAGTTCAGTTTCTAACCTTGTACAGGAATATCTGGATCATACGCCCTATTGGTAATTTCTGCTCTTTTGTAAGAATTCTGGGTCAAATGTCCTAATGTTCAGTTTCTTTCCTCGTGTATGAATACATGGGTTATATATCCTAATGTTCAGTCTCTTTTCTCGTATATGAATGTCTAGGTCACATATAATATGGTTTATCATAAATGTGTTTATCTGGATGCTTGGGTCATAAACCTTACTATTAGGTAAATGTCACCTTATCTGAATGAGTGGGACATGTGCTTCACCATTTAGAATCTTCTACTGGTCAATTTGGATCACATGTTCTACCATACAATGAATATCTTGATTTGGTATGATTGGGTAATGTACCGTACTAGTCGGTCTGTTGTTACCAGTTTATTCTACAAGTCCGTGTGCCATGATCGGACTAGTCGTAGAGTATGATAATCTAAGCTTCATCACTGAGATTGCCAGGCAAAATACCTCACCTTCTCGTCACCCTAATGCACACACAAAAAAATCCTAATGTTCGGAACTGTGAGTAAAGTTTGAAAAATTATGTAAAAGCAGCAGCTATATGGTTTTATCATTTAAAAAAAAAACACGCCACAATAGTAAGGACAGATAATAAAAACTTGTTGGTTATGTCTTGGAAGAAATTAACTTACTAACGAAACTAATTATTTCAGGAGGTTGTCTACCATCTTTGATCATGTCGTGAGAACAGTAGAGCTTATTTCCGCCATGTTACGGAGTTGAAGAGACAAATCGAGAGACTAAGAGAAATTATGTTCAGCTGTTTAGCATGAGGACGTGGAAGAATTCCTGCTTCAAACATGTTTAACAGTTCACAAGACCGAAGACAATATAGACATCATTACCTATGCAGCACAACATAGTCTCTAAGAATCAGCATTTGCCTTCTTAGTTTTCTGACACGTGGCTCTCAAGTCTTCAAGTGTGAATGTGATTGCACTCTTTCAGCTGAGCTGTATTTTCTGAAGCGGCTGGTTTAATTTTTCTTTAGATTTGAAAACTCTGTAACGCCTTTTCCCTTTTGCAGCAGATTTGAATATTTCGTCTAATAAACTCCTCTGAAGAAGTTTAGACAGAACTACAACTGGTCTTTTATAAAATAATCGGTTCCGTGCACTTTCTAACCCCATTCTTGTTGACATTCAGTTCCAGTCATTTCAGGGGTTTCTCCTCCTTCTGTGGTAAACTTTTTTGTGGCAGTTTAAACTCAAAACTTACGGTTAGCTCTTAGTGGATGACCGAGTTCATATTTTGTTAAAACAGTTTTTCAGAATTATTAAAAATCAGTAAACCATTTTCACCCCATGTTTGCTACGGGCAAATGGTGCTAGCCGCGTTTTTATAGACCAGCGGCAAATGGACGGCTGATGTTGTGCACATTTCACCGGTAGCTTTTACTTCCCAGGGTATTGTGCTACCTATTGTAGGCTAGGTCGACCATGCAGCAAACGTCATTTACAAAATGTATGACCTGCTGCAGATTTGAACCAAACACCTGTTTATATATGTATACAGACACACATACATATATATATATATATATATATATATATATATATATATATATATATACGACCACCCCTATAGCTAAAATACTTTATGCAAATGCTAGGTCATATTAACTGACAGTTAGCCAAGATTTTGTTTCTTTGAATCAGACAAAACTCAAGTAGGATGTAACTTAAATGGTCGAACATGGCACAAATATAATCATTGTCAGCTACAGGAGATTTTACCGATTAAGTAATCATGTTGTGAAAACAGCAAATATTATTAATATTCAAATTCGTTAATGAACGCTTGCGTGGACGCAAATAGTAACTATTTATTGGATTACAAAAACTCTTTGTGTGCGCACAATTAGATACAATTGTTTATCTTCTAATCCTTTTACTAAACACTGCAGACCAGCTTAGGTGGCCTCAAAGTGTCAATCCATTACACCATTATCACATGCCCTGCTGAAAAGCGCAAGCACGGTCATGTTTCGCCATCTAATGCGATGACCATAACCATTGATCACGTCAGTGTTCTTGTCTCTCACACTTCCATATGAATAAGCTAACCCACACATTTATCTCTTTGCCTTCCCATTGCTATTTTTCCATAAGTCTTAGCAGTGGTCATTAGGATGTGCACCAGACGTTCTCTACATCTAATTTCTCAGATCTGTTGACAATAGTCATCTGTCTCATTCTATGATATTCCTTGCATTCTTCTGAAAAACTACATTTCCGCTGCCAGTAAATGTTTCGCTCCTAATGCGCTTGTCAATGTCTCACGTGCATAAAACAACTGAGCGCCTGTGTGTACATGTTTGTATGTATGCATCTATGCCTTATGTATGTATGTGTGTGTCTCTGTGTGTAACTCTGTATTTGACTCTGTGTGTGTACGTCTGTTCGTGAGTGTATGTGCCTGCGTGTTCATCTGTGTGTTTGTATATATGTATGGACTCATTATAAAAGATCATGACTTTACTATGGTCAAAGTGGGAAAACCACGATATTTTCTTTAGTGATTTCGAAATAGTCCAGGACTTTCTTGCACTTAGTGCCTCAACGTAAATGGTCACAAACTTTGAACATTTGGGCTCCATAGCAAATAAGATGGGAACCGTTTAACAGAACTCAAAAGGAGGATGATCACGGCAACAGAATGATAACTCAGCATAGCACAATTAAACAAATATATGACTAAGTAGCAGCAAGCAAAAATAAAACTAATATTTTAGGCGCATGCAACTTTTTCACAGTAACATACGGTGTCTCGTAGACTACGTTAATAGTAGTAGTAATTTTTTTTTTTTTTTAATATCCTGTTTAACCCTCAGGGTTATAATTGGGATATTTATAGTGTTAACTGAGTTTTGAGAGTATATATTTTTTATGTTCAATTCATAAAACAATAATTATTTATGTGACCAAAATGTAATTTCCATTGTTTTACTTTTTGCTTTGATCTGGGTTGTGATTATGATAGGAACTTTACTACTAATAATTAGATAATCTTACTAAAATAGTGCCCCGTAACATGGTGGATTTATTGTTTCTTTCGTGTGCAATCATCGATTATTTTCCTTGATTTTATCTTAAGGGGAAACTTCTTCAAAGATGTCACTGGCATTCTTTACCCTTCTATAAATGGATTTCGGTCCTAGTAATAAATTTCTTGACCTTGCAGCAAATTTTATTTCGTCACAGGTGATTTAAAGAGATTCAGAAGTCAGTTAATGGCCGCCTTTGTAAATCGTATTTCCTTCACTCCAGCATATAGTGCTCTCTATTGCTGTATTTCGGCCATACATTACAGGTCTCTTCCTGTATAGAAAAGTAAGACCATCCGAGTTGTAGTCCAAGCAACTGACGATTGCATGTTCATCTATTATCTGACTCTGTATTTTAGGAGCATTTTACAACTTCAATGAATGTCTACCCTTTAGGCTGTGGCCCCAATTCAAGAACCATTCCTTTGATACATGTTTCATAAGTAGTGATTTGATGTCTCTTGTGCTCAAACTTACATTAACAGTTTGTGTGTGTGTGTGTGTGTGTGTCTTAGGTGAAGAATAAAATCAAAGTTTTTGAGCTGAATTGCAATAGAAAGATTCCTAGAATACCACGGAACAAGAAAAATACATATTTAACAAAACACTTTGAAAAAAAAAAAAATATATATATATATATATATATATATATATATATATATATATATATATATATACTTTTTATCATACTTTTTTAAACGATCTCAAAATCACATAACAAATGTTGAAGGGGGGAGGGGAGGGGCGGTGGATGCTTCTACACATCTAGTCTCGGAAACTGAAGAGTGACCACATACAAGGTCACAATAGCAGGCAAAGAAAAGTAATGGATGGCAGGTGCTGGGAAAAAGAGGCAGGAATCGACCACCACCGTGGAGTAGAAAAGACATAGTAAACACATTTGCCAGGAACAGTCTTCGAGGAGGAAATCTGGCTAGGGAGCGAAGTTTCTGTCAGGCGAGCAGGGTTGTGGGTACAACACTTGAGTTATGGGGTGGTGGGTACAACACTTGGTTGATGAGGTGGTGGGTACAACACTTGGGTAATATGGTGATAAGTACAATACTTGGATGATAGGGTGGTGAGTACAACACTTTGTTGATGGGGTGGTGAGTTCCATACTTGGTTGATGGGGTTGTGGGTACAACACTTGGTTGATGGGGTTGTGGGTACACCACTTGGTTAATGGGGTTGTGGGTACAACACTTGTACGATGGGTTGGTGGGTACAATACTTGTATGATGGGGTGATAGGCACAATGCTTGGTTCATGGGGTGGTGGGTACAGCACTTGGTTGATGGGGTTGCGGGTACAATAATTGGATAATGGGGTATGGTTACAACACTTGGATGCTGTGGTAGTAGGTACAAGGCTTAGCTGATGGAGTGGTGGGTACAATACTTGGATGATGGGGTGGTAGGTACAACACCTAGATGATGGAGTAGTGGGTATAACGGTTAAATGATGGGGTGGTGGGTACAACACTTAGATGATGGGGTAGTGGGTACAACGGTTTAATGATGGCGTGGTGGGTACAACTCTTAGATGTTGGTGTGGTAAGTACAACACTTGGATGATGGGGTTGTGGGTACGACACTTAGGTGATGGGGTTTTGGCTACAACACTTAGATGATAGGGTTCTGGGTACAACACTTAGATGATGGGGTTGTGGGTACAACACTTAGATGATGGGGTTGTGGGTATAACACTTACATGATTGGGCTTAGGGTACAACACTTAGATGACTGGGTGGTGGGTACAGTACTTAGATGATGGGGTAGTGGGTACAACACTTAGATAAATGGGTGGTGGGTACAAAACTTAGATGATGGGGTAGTAAGTACAATAATTAGATGACGGGGTAGTAAGTACAACATTTAGATGATGGGGTAGTGGGTGCAACATTTAGGTGATGGGATTGTGGGTACAACACTTAGATAGTGGGGTTGTGGGTACAACACTTAGATGATGGGGTAGTATGTACAATAATTAGATGATGGGTTAGTGGGTACAACAATTGGATGATTGGGTGGTGGGTACAACGCTTGGACGATGAGGTACTGGACACAAACCTTGGATGATGGGGCCGTGGGTACAGCACTTGGATTTTGGAATAGTGGAGGGTGCAACACTTGGATGATGGGGCCCTGGGTAGAGCACTAGGATTATGGGGTTGTGGGTACAACACTCAGATGAGGGGGCACCTATCCCTGTACAATACGTTACATCTCAGTAAAGTGGGTCCTCAGGTGTAGTATGTAAAATATCATTTCTATATGCCCCATTTTTACACAAAAGCTATTAGTATCAAAAAAGATCGGCGGAAGTAAGATTGTATGTATATATGTATGCATTCATGCGTCAGTGTGAGTGTGTGTGTGCGCGCGCATCTGTGTTTGTGTGATAGTAAGTAAAAGAAGCACAATGACCTAGTACTGTCACCAGGAAGCAAATACATGACAACAAGGTCGACTGGGATGTACGTAAACCGCTGCGTTGCTGCACATTTTGTTGTTGTTGTTGTTTTCGTTGTCTATAGCAAATTACTGATTTCATGTGAAACATAATGTAGCCAAACAAGTGCTGTATGCCTGTAATGTATCTTCCGCCCAACGGCCTTCTAACCTCCGTTCTTCTGGCAAACAAACATTGTAGCAAGACAATTAGGCTTGTATGCTACAAACAACAGCCGTACTGGAACACCTACTTCTAACCTTTCATAATACGTTTTTTTTTTCCAGGACAATGATCTTTGTTGTTTTTGGGTTCATTTCTTCTGCAGTCTCCAGTTTTCTCCAGGTAGAGTTTGCTTACATAGGCTGCATACTTTGGCGTACTCCAGCCTAGAGTTTCGTTGTTTGCTGAGTGCCTCATTCACTGGTACTGAAGGTAAGGGTTGGGAAGACATCCAAAAGATCACGTGGTCAGAGTCAACTCACAACAGAAAACACTTACTCTCGCATGGGAAGCGACTGTATCAAACGAATTTACAACTTTGTTAATAACAGTTGATATCGTCTGTATGAATTCTGAGCTTGGTCCCACTCGGTTCTTACTGAATGACATTGAATGGATGATGAGAAAAATTTGTGTTGGAATCATTGGCACTGACTGAGTAAAGAACATACAGTTGGCAGATATCGATTTTGCTGGTGATGTTCTTCTGCATCGTAACATTTACAATAGCGTATGTAAAGAAGAACACAGGATTAAGCAAATATAGCATTGAGGGCCAGGAGTAGAGAAAAGAGGACGCATCATTTAGGGTCTGAGTACAAAAAAGTTATAAAAAGACAAACATATCTTGCACTACAGACAAACTGTAGAAGCTTGAAATTGGGAAAGTCGCCTGGAATCGATAGAATAACCAACGAAATGAAGAAGAACCTGGGAACAACAGCTTTAACAAAGCTGCTACAAATTTCACTAATGTGAAAATACTTAAGAATGTTTATTAACAAAATTCTTCTTCTTTTTTCTTTCGCTTAAAATAAAGTATCTATATCTGCAATGCTGACTGTAGTATAAACTTCACTGTCTTCTGTGATTCACTCAGCGAGGCGTAAAGTTTGACTTGCACCGAAGTTTCTCTGTTTTGCCTTGATATGTTGTATTTGTGTATGACACATCTTGAACACGGGTCAACTTCATGCAGTTCAGCACCAAAAACCACGCTATAAAAGTTAGACAAGGTGAAAATTCAAGCACTCAGAGTCATAACAGGCGGGATGAAATCAACACCTGTAGCTGTGATGGAGAAGATGGTGACAACTGAAACACTAACATAACGCAGAGACACAAAGATACTAATACAATTTCTTAGCATACATGAAAACCCTATGAAAGAAATATTCCAAAATCGAGCAATATGGCGACTAAAAGGATGTATTTTTTTTTAATATTTATTTTTTATTCGTGCAGTGTTATCTATTGCGCTGTTTTAAAACAACATATTCTCTCAATCAAGTAATACAAAAGAGTTAGGAAGGTAACAAATCATAAGTATACTCCAGTATTATCAGTAATAATTTATTTGGACTCTTTATATTTATCATCATCATCAACTGACTGTAGTGTATCATACTTCTCTTTGTCTTGCCAACATGTATCAGTTTGTGATACTTTCCCCAGCCATAAAAATGACTGTGAAGAATCATTTCTTGTGCATCTTACACTGTCTTTCTCTCCATAAATATGAAGTTGTAACATATTAAAAAATTTTCTCTTAATTAACGAACAACAATTATCTTTGCAATATAGCTTCTTTTACAAAATTTAGATTACGTATTTGTCCAAGTTAATTTCAGCACTCTTGTGTAAAACTACATCACTGAGGCCTTGAGGAATTCGTTTATCTGTTGAAAGGATGTAGTTTTATTCACGATGCCCAACGACTCTGCAGTCAAGCCACGGATCTGCCTGCACTTGATAAATGCTGTTTCTGAACGGACCTTCTGGGCAATCAACATTCATCGACGATTCCCCACTCGCTCGCTGACCGCCCAATAGTTAGCAGCTCGCCATGTCTCACTCGCTACACTCGATCTGACTGCCTGATTATCGATAGTCTTCTCTTGACATTTGATTCGCTGTATTTTACAGTTAAATCTGTCTTGACTGATTATCGCGTCGGCTTTCAAAAAAGCAGGTTTTCTGATAGTATAGCCTTGTTCATCGTTGCGAATGCACCCTGGGAGCATTTTTCAGGATTCCTCACCAGACTTACTGACCCTTCAGAGACAAAGCTATAGCTAGTCACCTGAACCAGAAAGCGAGGCGTAATCTCTGAATCAGTCCACAACTAGCTAGCTTCCAGAAAGATGGTGAAATCCAGGAAGCAATCCAAAGCCGCTATAAACAAGAAGATGGCCTTGTCTTACATCAGTCACGAGGAGCCTACCGTAGCAGAAGCCTCTGCTGCAGTAAACCGGAGCCAGGCGGTAGTCACTCACGAACCGCTGAGCCCAGTGGCCGCAACCGAGCTAGCATCAGAGCTTACCAGCATTTCGGAAGCTGAGAGCCAACTAGGAGACCAGCCATCACCTCTCAGTGCCGCCAACGCTCCTGTGATCCAGCCAGACAGGGCCACCGAAATTTACCACCACACACAAGAAGCAGCAGCAGCAGGGATCCTACTTACTAGAGATACCGTAGAGCGCACTGTGCAATATGGCGTGGCAGACCGCCTCGACCTGTCGAAGCAGCCCTAAATGCTGATACTTCTCAGGGACTCACGATTTTAAGGAGTGCCCCTGGCAAAAGTAGACCAAGATTTTAAGAAGCCGAATACCAACAGAAGGTGCTCGAACTGTACTAGTGCTCACGGCACCATGTATCTGGGCTGCCCGGAACTCAAATAGATGAAGAGGGCAGTGAATACTACCGTCTCCAGAAACATGCAATACCCCTAAGCTAATAAAAAATTTACGAGGCGCCCAGGCCAACAAGACCGAATGCTACAAACCATTTTTGAAATCAGCTTGCCCTTGCATCAAAAGTCAGAATACTTGAGAAGGCGAACACCGACACCAAAGACTCAGTTCTTGTACGCTCGATATCGGAACTTAGATAGGAACTACAGAAGGAGAAAGCTGCTGCCGCCCTTGAAAGAACCGAGACGCTCGACCTCATCTCTATGGTGCTTGGAGAAATCAAAGCCCTTAAATATGGCAGACTGGCACATGCTGCACAACAAATCGACAGTAGGAAAGAAGCAGCAGAAACAGAAAAAAGCATCAGTGCATTAATCTTAAGTTTAGAAACTCACAACTCAGTCTACAGTATCATAGAGGTGAGATCAGTCACTCCACAACTCAGTCTACAGAATCATAGATGTAAGATTAGTCATCTCACAACTCAATCTACAGTATCATAGAGATGAGATCAGTCAACTCACAACTCAATCTACAGTATCATAGAGGTGAGATCAGTCACCTCAAAACTCAATCTACAGTATCTTAGAGGTGAGATCAGTCAACTCACAACTTAATCTACAGTATCATAGAGGTGAGATCAGTCACCTCACAACTCAATCTACAGTATCATAGAGGTGAGATCAGTCATCTCACAACTCAATCTACAGTATCATAGAGGTGAGATCGATCAGTTACCTCACAACTCAGTCTACAGTATCTTAGAGGTGAGATCAGCCACCCCACAACTCAGTCTACAGTATCTTAGAGGTGAGATCAGCCACCCCACAACTCAATCTACAGTTTCATAGAGGTGAGATCAGTCACCCCACAACTCCATCTACAGTATCACAGAGGTAAGATCAGTTACCCAACAACTCCATCTATAGTATCAAAGAAATGAGATCAGTCACCTCACAACAGTCTACAGTATCATAGATGTGAGATCAGTCACCTCATAACTCAGTCTACAGTATCATAGATGTGAGATCAGTCACCCCACAACTCAATCAACGGTATCACAGAGCTGACATCATTCACCCCACAACTCAATCTACAGTATCATAGAGGAGAAATTATTCACCCACAAGTCAATCTACGGTATCATAGAGGTAAGATCAGTCACCCCACAACTCAATCTTCAGTAGTTTAAATGTGAAATCAGTCACCTCACAACTCAATCTACAGTAGTATAGATGTGAGATCAGTCACCTCACAATTCTATCTACAGTCGAATAGATGTGAGATCAGTCACCTCACAATTCAATCTACTGTAGAATAGATGTGAGATCAGTCACCTCACAATTCAATCTACAGTAAAATAGATGTGAGATCAGTCACCTCACAACTCAATCTACAGTAGTATAGATGTGAGATCAGTCACCTCACAACTCAATCTACTATATCATAGATGTGGGTTCAGGCACCTCACGATCTACGGTATCAATGATGTGAAATTATTTAAGCACATACAACTCAATTTACAGTTAGGTGAGTCACATCAGTGTTCTCGAAGTGGGTAAGTGAGTGGAGTTTCAAGAAAAGAGTCAAGCAATTTTGACCTTGAGAACATCTGTATATGTAATACTCCAGGACAAAACAGCACTGTCAGCTTGAGGAGATCAATCTCCGTTGTGCCTTGTCTGACATCAGACTAAACATAACAGATATCATCAGACCAAACCTAGCAGATATCATCAGACTAAAAATACCAGATATCATCAGACCAAACCTAGCAGATATCATCAGACCAAACCTAGCAGATATCATCAGACTAAACATAGCAGATATCATCAGACCAAACCTAGCAGATATCATCAGACCAAACCTAGCAGATATCATCAGACTAAACATAGCAGATATCATCAGACCAAACCTAGCAGATATCATCAGACCAAACATAGCAGATATCATCAGACTAAACATAGCAGATATTATCAGACCAAACCTAGCAGATATCATCAGACCAAACCTAGCAGATATCATCAGACCAAACCTAGCAGATATCATCAGACCAAACATAGCAGATATCATCAGACCAAACATAGCAGATATTATCAGACCAAACATAACAGATATCATCAGACCAAACATAGCAGATATCATTAGACCAAACATAGCAGATATCATCAGACCAAACATAGCAGATATCATCAGACCAAACATAGCAGATATCATCAGACCAAACATAGCAGATATCATCAGACCAAACATAGCAGATATCATCAGACCAAACATAGCAGATATCATCAGACCAAACATAGCAGATATTATCAGACCAAACATAACAGATATCATCAGACCAAACATAGCAGATATCATCAGACCAAACATAGCAGATATTGTCAGACCAAACATAACAGATATCATCAGACCAAACATAACAGATATCATCAGACCAAACATAGCAGATATCATCAGACCAAACATAGCAGATATTATCAGACCAAACATAGCAGATATTATCAGACCAAACATAGCAGATATCATCAGACCAAACATAACAGATATCATCAAACCAAACATAGCAGATATTATCAGACCAAACATAGCAGATATTATCAGACCAAACATAGCAGATATTATCAGACCAAACATAGCAGATATCATCAGACCAAACATAACAGATATCATCAGACCAAACATAGCAGATATCATCAGACCAAACCTAGCAGATATCATCAGACCAAACCTAGCAGATATCATCAGACTAAACATAGCAGATATCATCAGACCAAACCTAGCAGATATCATCAGACCAAACCTAGCAGATATCATCAGACTAAACATAGCAGATATCATCAGACCAAACCTAGCAGATATCATCAGACCAAACATAGCAGATATCATCAGACTAAACCTAGCAGATATCATCAGACCAAACCTAGCAGATATCATCAGACCAAACCTAGCAGATATCATCAGACCAAACCTAGCAGATATCATCAGACCAAACATAGCAGATATCATCAGACCAAACATAGCAGATATTATCAGACCAAACATAACAGATATCATCAGACCAAACATAGCAGATATCATTAGACCAAACATAGCAGATATCATCAGACCAAACATAGCAGATATCATCAGACCAAACATAGCAGATATCATCAGACCAAACATAGCAGATATCATCAGACCAAACAGGTTAACTATCACACTGATATTTAGACACTAAATTACCATATGTGATGATTGTTTCGTTTCTTCTTTGACAGTTTAAAGTATGTGCGTGTTTTTCTTTAAGTTATTATCAACAGTACTTCTGATGTTTCTCCACACAACCTACCCCCCCCCCCTTTTTTTCCGTTTAATCGCACTTGTTATGTTAGGTTGATGAAGAGGAGGGGGTGAGAGGTCTGGTCATATACACACATGGAAAGGGTGTGGATGGGGTGAGGGTATTACCATATACTCAAGGGAGGCGCCAAATGAAAAAGTGTGAAGACCATTGATCTACAGTATCGAGGATGTCAGATCAGGCACACCACAACATACCTACATTATCACATACGTGAGATCAGTCACACCACAACACACCTACATTATCACATACGTGAGATCAGTCACTCCACAACATACCTACATTATCACAGATGTCAGATCAGGCACACCACAACACACCTACATTATCACAGATGTAAGATCAGTCACCCCACAACATACCTACATTATCACAGATGTCAGATCAGTCACACCACAACATACCTACATTATCACAGATGTAAGATCAGTCACCCCACAACATACCTACATTATCACAGATGTCAGATCAGTCACACCACAACATACCTACATTATCACAGATGTAAGATCAGTCACCCCACAACATACCTACATTATCACAGATGTAAGATCAGTCACCCCCACAACTTAAACTACATTATCACAGATGTGAGATCTGTCACTCCACAACTTAAACTACATTATCACAGATGTAAGATCAGTCACCCCACAACATACCTACATTATCACAGATGTAAGATCAGTCACCCCCACAACTTAAACTACATTATCACAGATGTGAGATCAGTCACTCCACAACTTAAACTACATTATCACAGATGTAAGATCAGTCACCCCCACAACTTAAACTACATTATCACAGATGTAAGATCAGTCACCCCCACAACTTAAACTACATTATCACAGATGTGAGATCAGTCACTCCACAACTTAAACTACATTATCACAGATGTGAGATCAGTCACTCCACAACTTAAACTACATTATCACAGATGTGAGATCAGTCACTCCACAACTTAAACTACATTATCACAGATGTAAGATCAGTCACCCCCACAACTTAAACTACATTATCACAGATGTAAGATCAGTCACCCCCACAACTTAAACTACATTATCACAGATGTAAGATCAGTCACTCCACAACTTAAACTACATTATCACAGATGTGAGATCAGTCACTCCACAACATACCTACATTATCACAGATGTAAGATCAGTCACCCCCACAACTTAAACTACATTATCACAGATGTAAGATCAGTCACCCCCACAACTTAAACTACATTATCACAGCTGTGAGATCAGTCACTCCACAACTTAAACTACATTATCACAGATGTGAGATCAGTCACCCCCACAACTTAAACTACATTATCACAGATGTAAGATCAGTCACCCCCACAACTTAAACTACATTATCACAGATGTGAGATCAGTCACTCCACAACTTAAACTACATTATCACAGATGTGAGATCAGTCACTCCACAACTTAAACTACATTATCACAGATGTAAGATCAGTCACACCCACAACTTAAACTACATTATCACAGATGTGAGATCAGTCACTCCACAACTTAAACTACATTATCACAGATGTAAGATCAGTCACCCACACAACTTAAACTACATTATCACAGATGTGAGATCAGTCACTCCACAACTTAAACTACATTATCACAGATGTGAGATCAGTCACTCCACAACTTAAACTACATTATCACAGATGTGAGATCAGTCACTCCACAACTTAAACTACATTATCACAGATGTAAGATCAGTCACCCCCACAACTTAAACTACATTATCACAGATGTGAGATCAGTCACTCCACAACTTAAACTACATTATCACAGATGTAAGATCAGTCACCCCCACAACTTAAACTACATTATCATAGACGTGAGATCAGTCACCCCCACAACTTAAACTACATTATCACAGATGTAAGATCAGTCACCCCCACAACTTAAACTACATTATCACAGATGTGAGATCAGTCACTCCACAACTTAAACTACATTATCACAGATGTAAGATCAGTCACCCCCACAACTTAAACTACATTATCACAGATGTAAGATCAGTCACTCCACAACATACCTACATTATCACAGATGTAAGATCAGTCACCCCCACAACTTAAACTACATTATCACAGATGTGAGATCAGTCACCCCCACAACTTAAACTACATTATTACAGACGTGAGATCATTCACCCCCACAACTTAAACTACATTATCATAGACGTGAGATCAGTCACCCCACAACTTAATCTACATTATCATAGGCATGAGATTTGTCACCCAACAACACTCTCTACAATTGAAAAGGTTTGAAATTTGTCACCCGACAGTTTATTTTAGAATATCATAGATGGGGGATTAGTCATCCCATAACTCTATCTACAGTATCATAGATGGGGGATTAGTCATCCCATAACTCTATCTACAGTATCATAGATGGGGGATTAGTCATCCCATAACTCTATCTACAGTATCAAATATGTGAAATCTGTTATCCTACAGCTCAAACTACAGTATCATAGATGTGAAATCAGTCATCCCCACAATCTAATCTACAGTAACAATAATGTCAGATCAGTCACCCCACAACTTAGTCTACAGTATCCAGGATGCGAGATGACTTCCCCTACCCCAACAACTATACATTAAGTGTGAATACATTAATACTTTTTTGCATGTCACAGCAGCAATATTTTCTTCACATATTTATTTCATCCGATAACAGCTACTGTTATAATCCTTTGATTTCACCAGACAACAAGCACATGTGAATATTACGATATTCGCTAAATGTCTTACTACTCACTGTACTTAGGCTACAGAGCCAGACTTCTGGGGAAATGACAAGCACCTAAGGGACACATCTAGCGCAACTGTGTAGTAAAGTTACCTCACTACTAACTGAGCCACTAGATCCCAATAGCTCACTTGTTGCTGTAGGCTGTGTAAAAACATTGCATATTATAATGAACTTCATTGATACCATTTGACCTCACTTATAACGATGTGATAGCTTCAAGTCCGATATGGTGGATAGGCAGGCAGCTGTTTTAGTTTTGACTGGTTATTTGCTCTAGCCACTTAATCACTCTTGCGTTTTCACCCATATGTGGACAGAATGTATATAGTTTTGTCTCGCAGCTATAGAGTTTGGTGAATGATGCGAAACTGTGGGCTGCACCTTTTATTTGGAATGCTTTTTAACTGTAGCCAATGTGGTTTTATTGTGAATGGCAGATTCAGGAAAAAGCTACCGTATTTTTTACCATAGAACTGGTTATGCTTTATGCAAAATCGTGTATGCCAGTGTTTACCAAAAATTTCTTAGTCGCGGCGCCTTTTTTTAATTAAATTTTTTTTTTCACAGATGCCTAACCTAACCTAAGTAAAAGTATGAGTATTCGTATGTGAGAGATTTAAAAAAAAAAAAATGTGTACTTCGAATATTTCGCGGCGCCTTTGTGACGAGGTCGCGGCTTCCTGGGATACCGCGGCGCACAGTTTGGGAATCACTGGTGTATGCGATTGCTGACTCCTTGTAACTGCTTCTTCCACGGATAACGAACTGAAGTTCTAGCAGCGGACTATTTATGTTGGCACGGATGCCCTGCGCATTTCATGTGTTCTAGAAAAAGATTTTAGCGTGCTGCCTTAAGAATTTAATGCACCTGCGTAAGGTTGGTTTTGCCGAGACTGGAGTCTGTTTCTTTCTTTCTATTTTTAAATACTGCGATGGGTATTCTGTGCGGATTAAGTTGGCATAAGAACGGAGCAACTACAGAGTGACCCATCTGTCGTAATACTGGATATGCGACTACCTTATAACATTTCATTTACATTATTATCTTAATTTAGTACCACTTCCGTATTGAACAAAGTCCCACATCATACTTAAGGATATTGACGTCATATATATATATATATATATATATATATATTGACGTCATATATATATATATATATATATATATATATATATATATATATATATATATATATATATATATATATATACACACAAAGTCCCACATCATACTTAAGGATATTGACGTCATATATATATATATATATATATTGACGTCATATATATATATATATATATATATATATATATATATATATATATATATATATATATATATATATATATATGACGTCAATATCCTTAAGTATGATGTGGGACTTTGTTCAATACGGAAGTGGTACTAAATTAAGATAATAATGTAAATGAAATGTTATAAGGTAGTCGCATATCCAGTATTACGACAGATGGGTCACTCTGTAGTTGCTCCGTTCTTATGCCAACTTGGGTACAGCTAGTATATATATATATATATATATATACTAGCTGTACCCAGCCACGCGTTGCTGTGACATAGTTTGGCTAAATAGAAATGAAAGAAAATAGAAATCGTACGTGCCTAATACAATCATTGTCTGATCAGATATACAGATAGTCCTTGAACCCCACCCTACACCCCCCCCCCACATCTAAATCCACCTACTACCCTCTCCCTCATCAAAGGTTTTTGGAAAAAAAAGACAATGAAAATCGCACCTGTCTTCTAGTTAATGTCGCAATCATTCTCTGCACATTTATATAGAGATAGTCTGGTTTTCCAACTTTAGAACACGCATCATATAATTGTTTCTTTATATTAGTGGTCGTTTAAATGGTGCTATTAGCACAGTAACAAAAGTGGTTATTTGGTTATCACATGCTAAAGCTGTTTGTATTTTTATAGGAGACGTAAGTAAAGCTACTACTGTACTTGTAAATAACAAAGTAAGTCGTACAAAAATTAGAATAGTGAAGGTAGCGTTTGTAAAATATAAACAATTTAAGTAAGTAATGAGAACTTAAAAATCATGTGTAAAGCTCTTCAAGTTCTCTTAAATTTCAGTCATTACCCTCTCCCCTCCCCTCTTCCACCGACTACTGCTCTCTCCCTCTTCGAAGGATTGAAAAGTCATCACCTGGCGATATTCTTTTTGTTGTAACTGACATTGACATCCCTGTCCATCCGGACTAAATTGGGAGCAGGAATTGTAATAGGTAATGAATGGGGCTAATTTAATATTTACCACATCATCCTTCAAGTATCAGTACAACTACTACCACGACCACCAACACAGTAGCTAAAATAATGTCACTGCTATCTGTTTTACCATTGGAGTAGACAGGGAGTCGTGAGCCATAAGATTTGGCGCCGCATGGCTAGTGCTGTCGCCACGGACTGGTCAGGTTAGGATGTATGATTTCGCTCCCCGACAGAAGAATGCCATAACCTTACCGGAGGTCTTCACATGAGAGCACTACGGTGTAACCGCCCAACTACAACTACTACTGCTGCTGCTACTTTGAGTGGGTAAAGCAGTTACTGTGACTTAAACCTCTCTCGGTAATCATTCCCCCCCCCCCCCCAATTCACCGACTACTCTTTCCCTCATCGAAGTAGTTGAGAGGGGAAAAAAACCAATTGAAAAGCAATTAAAACAGGAAAAATACACCAGAATTAGGAAATGAACGCTATGGTAAACAGCACAGCTTAAAATTCCAACGGAGATGAAATAATTAAATCTAAATGAAAATAAATGGAAAGCTATGAAATTTCAGCGTAACCATGCAATCGAAAAGTTTAAAATGAAATCATAAGTATGTGAAATGGTCAAATTTAATTATCAACTGGTTTACCCACAAACCTGTCCTTGTTTTGTTTTTTTAAATATATATCATTAAGGGCCATATGGCTAGTGCTGTCGCCACGACAGTGCAGGTGAGGATTTTATTTTAGCCCTAAGTAAAAAAAAAAAAAAAAAAACTACTGCCGATTCGAACCCTGGTCTCCCTCTCAAGAGCCGAGTGTTCTAACCATTCGACCAAGCCACCACTCGATCGGAACAACGAAAAGAGAACATAACTATTTTAGATGTGTGTCGTTACTGCAGTGTTCCGATTATAACACAACTCAAAACAGCAGGCAATTGCACGTGTCTAACACGGTAAATGTCGCAGTCAATGCCCCCCCCCCCCCCCTTTTCCCTTTTCCCTACCAATCCATCGGCTACTTTTCAACTCATCGAAGGATGTTTGAAAAAAAAACAGAAAATAGAAATCGTGTCTAATATAGTTATTGTGGCAATCACTGCCTGCACGGATATAGATATAGTCTTGTTTGCTGTACCACGACCTACTCTATGTATTAGAGGGGGTGTTGGCTGCACGGCGCATGCGCAATCACTAACGTGGCTATAATTAGAAATCACTGAAGTTATAAATATTAGTTGCGAATATTATGGCTTAAATTGTGGTCATCTATCTCTTACAGTGATAGGTTGAATTTCAAACCATGATGGTTCAACATCCGGTATCAGAACAAACATATCCTGAAAATTTCAGCTAAATCGGTTCAGTAGTTTCCGAGTCTATAGGGGGCAAACAAACACACAAACATTGATTTATATATATATAGATATATATTTTTTTTTAAACACACACGCACTCACACACGCGCACACACAAAGAGAGAGAGAGAGAGAGAGAGAGAGAGAGAGAGAGAGAGAGAGAGAGAGAGAGAGAGAGAGAGAGAGAGAGAGAGAGAGAGAGAGAGAGCAACTGTATACGTAAGTATGTTTTGCAAAACTTCATATTCGGACTCCTGTTCAAGTTTAAGAAATCCAATGTGGCCCTAGCTTAGTACCAAGTCTGGAAACAAGTTATGTACAACCCCGAGTCTATATACAAACTCAGTCAAACTGAAACCAATTGCGTCGTATTTAGGAGTTTAAACCCACATGCATCTCTGGAATACTCATCAACTAACAAACAAACATACCGACCAACCAACTAACGTGTATTTACATGTATTCTCAAGCGCATGTTCGTTATTTCCCTTGCCGTGCTCTTTATCCAAGTCAGTTGCGGCACTACGAGGGATATTCTAGGCATTGAACAGCAGGGAAACAGAGAACTTTTCCGGTGTTCCATCTCTATACACGCGATCTGATAGACATTCAACACGGCCTCAAGTGTTTACATCAAAAATAGTTCCACTGAAAGGGGACGCACACAAGTATTTAGTGACAGCATTTAAAACTATCCATCAGACAACCTTCGGCAGGCATGTAGTAGTTGTTTGGCTATCCTAATTGATGAGTTTATTGGAAGCTTTTTCTGCAGGCACATGAGTTTGAGTAGTCATTTTAACATGTGCTTAATAAATGCATTAAAACTGATCAGTCACTGTACTACAAAAAATATGAACTACTCAACCAAACAGACGGGTGGTTCCTTTTGGCTTCACTTCTGTAATGTTGCCATAGGGACAGTAGGATGCCGCAAATATGTTTATAGGGACTGTCCTAGCTAAATGAGAAACAAAGAGCTCCTTAAAATGATGAAGATTTGGATGACTAAAGTCAAGCTAATGCCACGAATTAATCCACTGAGCTGTGACTAAGAAGCTTAACAAAAAGGATAAGAAAAGCAATGTACACATGCAAAACAAAAAAGGCAGAGACTTTCTCAACATAATTCACAACAGAAACAAAGGGCAACATACTCTGGCCACCAATAACCACACTGAACAAAACAAAGGAGGGGGAAGGGGGTTGTCACTTGGCAAAGCATAAAATATAGAAAGAGGACAGTGTATGCAACGAATAAAAGAAATAAAGTGGCGAAAAAAAAAGTAATAACAGCATTTACAATAAATTAGATTAATATTCGTCGGAGTGGTGAAAATAGTACCAGCAGAGTCTTTGCATCAATAATTCTGTGGACAACGATATAAATGATGCATACAGAATAACAATAACAGATACAACAAAATGAAATAAAACCTTTAATTAAATAAAGTAATTCTAATAGTTTTTATTTTTTTTATTTTTAGATAAAGGCATGAAATACACTGATGCCTGAGAGCTTATAACATCTAAATTAGAAAATATGCGATTTTCTTAAGAGAAACGAGTTGTTTGATCACCAGAGCAAGATTTAATGGCGATGACAGAAATACCTGCACTGGTTCACTCAATAATTTTAGTTGGCTGTTGGCGCTGTCATCACTCAGACTTTCGTCACACACGTCGTCACTGCGGGGCTGGTCAGCACACATAGATCTTCAGCTTTACATTCGCACATTTCAATGGTCGGTAAAAAATAAAATGAATCGTCCCGTTTAAACAGCATCCCCGAAATGGGAGCTTTAGGTTATCATTGCACTATAAAAAAAAATGGCTTAGCAATGCATGTCAGGGTTGCCATATTAGCTTTTTTGACGCCAGATTTCACAAATTTTACGAATTTAGAATTAAGCTGGCTTGAGACAATGAGCTGGCGTATTTTGGTGTATTTGGGTTTTCCTGGCTTTTCTAAAGAGGACGTTCTAACATATTCTTCATAGTTCCTCCGAGACAAACACGCTAATTTACTGAAAGCAATATAAGCCTTCAGTTAACATCTTTATTTAAGTTTGTTGTTATGTCCTGGTACGGCTGGTACACGGACAAAAGGAGATCTGCGCTATCTCTTAATGTATGAGCATCTGTGTATGCGTATGTTGTCTTCTTAAGCGGATCGTGACTGTGATAAACGAAGGCCCTCTGTAATTTAACTGTAATAAAGCAGGACATGGATAAACCATCGCACGTTCACACTTCATGCAGTACAGAGTCACGTGGCCTGGAAGACTTATCTGTCCTGCTGGTGGGAGTTTACTGAGAGAAACAATTTAATTACTAGAATAACTGAGGGATGTGAAACCAAAAGCCACCACTGATATTAGGTGATTCAGACTGTCCAGAAAGTATGATGAAGTTAAAGCAGCATAGTTGAAACTTGCTGTAAGCATTACAAGCCATTGTGCAATACGCATAACTGATCATCTAAGTTAAATCGTGAGAGCGCATAGTCGCGGCATACATTGGAGCACATACAGTTGCAAAGAACTAACTGTTCATGCGTAATGAATAATATATATATATATATATATATATATATATATATATATATATATATATATATATATATATATATATCATATCGTTGCACTACAAAGTATAACTTGAATTTCTTGATGCAATTGTGAGAATTAGAACAGAACTACTGATATTAGGCAAATGTTGCAAAGACTTCTCCCCATCTAAGAAAATGCTTGAAGATTTTACATCTGAAAAGGTTTACGCTGTATCTTCCACTTGTTCGGTCAGTCAGGAATTCAGTCTAGAGCTTTTGATGTGAAGTGAGTACAATGTTACATTTTATATGGCTTTGTGTGTGTGTATATATATTAGGTAGTCTTGAAGCGTTTAGGCTGGCAACCCTGCTGTCTGTATCGAAGAGCAATGAAAAGAACTCCTGCAGTGTTGATGCGATCAAAAGAGGTAGACCCACACATTGTCTCGACTGGCGACGAAGTCGTCTACCAGCGAGCCAATGAGTGAAGAGGTCGCCGATGATTCGTTAGTCTTTTGTCCCAAGCATTAATAGCCGACAGGTCGACGCAGCCTAAAATGGGTACCAGGATGGCTGTCCTGGGAAAATAAAGACGGCCGGCGTAATGCTGACCACATTACCCACCCAGTGCCGATTGGTTTGTTAAAATATGGGACGCTCTTCCCATATGCCTGATGCGCGCGTGAAAATGGATCTTTACTTTACTTTTGCTTTAATTGCTAAAATTCTCACGGTGATTTTTCTACAACAGCTCACTCTTTAACAGGAAATTCTTGCGTCTCACATAAGTCTTGTCTGGCCACTTTTTCCCCTGTTATTCTATATTTATCCCTGGCTTTCCTGCGACACTTACTGGCGATTGAATATTGTTTTTTTCCCAAGTTCAAGGTGTCTCGATCGTGCCAAAGAACTGCATGGCTGTTTGGTGAACAGTCGTTAACGAAGGCAGGCAGGTCGTTGTAGGGGCGACGCTTGCTGGTGGATGTAATGTTCTAAGTCCCTTCCCCAGCTAACATTGAGGGCACTGCTGGGGTGACCGTTTATTAACCCTCACATAATGCTTCAGGTCAAAATGGATGCTAGGCACGGCCACTTCTTTTAGCCCTGGCAATTTTTTTTTGATTTGCTTTTGCCAGACTGTGGCCGTTGCATTTTTGCTCCATTTGTAGACTGGAAGGATATAGTTTCGTTGCCCAACTTCTGAGTTGAGTGCATGGCGTAATACTGTGAGCTGCGGATTTCGTTTGAACTGTGACAAATATTTTGTGTGTTTTTCGTTGGCACAGGAGCGGAGCAACTATGGGGTGACCCGTTTGCTATGAAGCTGAAACTAAGATTACCAGATTACCTGAATATTGTCGAATGAAGTCTCCTCACTATAGGGACGGTACACACTTTGGCACATTATACCTCCCCTCAAAAGCCCCGCCCCCCCCCCCCCCCCCCATTAAAATTTACTTTTTTACTCGCTGTCTACTTGAACACTTCCAGGCTGAGGGATACTTAAGTATAATGATCCAAGTGTGTACGTATTTTTAACTATGGTTTTAGCTTGCTTTATATGGTTCACCATGGATTCCACTTGTAACATTAGCGGATGTCGTTACCAGGAAGTGTCAAGACACTCCTTAATAAGTGCGGAAGACAAAAATTGGGTTTGGAGGGTGGTAAAACTGGATTTATCGACCCCAAAATATATAGAACTGGCCTTAACCCCAGCACACCTACCTCCCAAGAGAGAGTGCAGCCTAGGTCTGACGACTGAATGCAGCCTTGGTCCCACAACTGCATGCAAACTATCTACCACCCCCTGAAATACTAGACTGTCTCGTGACCTGTGGACCCCTGTCTGGGATAAGATATTAATAAAACAGCATATTATTATCGCATCCCACGGTCTGCATAAGCGACAGAACAACACCCCAGTACACAACTAAATATGTGCAGCAGTCAATCATTGGCTAGGAAACAGTAATGTGGTTCTGCAAAGTTCTTTTAGTCAGGGGCCATAATATAACCCAATTGTTAAACGGGGTTTCTGGGACTTGTGCCCTGGTGATCCTCATTCGAATGGTGGCGCTTTGTGTCAATGGGTGTTGGTCGCTGGTTGTACGGTCCTAGTGGGTTAAACGACATATATCTTCAAAATCTGCCCTCACTGTTGTCCATTTTAATTGGGTCTCTGTTTATTTCCAGTTAAGAAGCTGTTACACAATCCCTGATACATTTTATAATAGTAACTTGATGACTCCTTTACTTCCCAGGTGAGAAGCTGTTACCCAATTTCCGATACATTTTGGAATAGTAACTTTAAAATATACTTTACTTCCCAGTTGAGGAGCTGCTACCCAATCCCCTATACATTATGTACTGGTAACTTCAATAAATCCTTCACTTCCTAGTTAACGTGCTGTTACCCAATTTCCGATACATCTTGTAATAGTAACCTAATCAATCCTTTACTTTCCAGTGGAGGAGCTGTTACCCAGTTCCCGATACATTTTGTAATGGTAACTTAATAAATCCTTCACTTCCCAGTTAAGGAGCTGTTCCCCAATCCCCGATACATTATGTAATGGTAAGTTCATTCAATCCTTTTTACTTCCAAGTATTTGCTTTTTAAGTTTATCAATATGTTCAATTTACACACACACGCGCGCGCACACACACAAAAATGGTAGTAAGAATTCATTTTCAAAAACAATTATTGTTACCATCCATTAAAAATTAGTATTGTTACCATCTATTTCAATATACATGGGTTATATATCGGTTATAAATATTTCTCTCGTGCACCATTGTTGTTGTCATGTCGGTCACATTATTAAAAAAATACTAAAAACATTAATCATGCATTACATTTTGCATCAATACATCAGACAAGTTGATTCAGTATAGCTATTTGTTACCCTATATAATTTATGCAAAATTACTACTTTCAATTTAACTTTATTGCATTAATATTTTGAAATACACGACACAAAAATGTAAGGGCTAATTTTAAATTTAAAACTTTTCGCTTTATGTCTCTCAGTTCTGAAAAGAGCCTAATGGTTATATTAGCACATGAAGATTTACATTTGATTCGGATTTTCTTCTATCTATTTCATTTAGAAAAAAACTGCAAAGAACGTTTGTCGATGGAAATTTAAATTCAACACTCTATTTTTATTAGTTTAAATGCTTTCTTTTATAATTCTGTGACCTCTACTTTAATGTGTTATAAACAGATACGTTATGCTCGTTAACAAACAAAATGTACCGGAAACGAAAGTAGCTGATCCTAACTAACTTTGGTGTGATGAAAACGAAAATGACATTCAAATATGTTGAATCGCTCTAGTTTTATACATGCAACGCAACTGTTGTAGCCGGTTGCAAATTTTGTTGTCAAAGACCAATAAAACGACAACAAGAAGTTGAGGATGCAGTCGTATCTATGATTATCATCTTTGTTTATAAATATCTTATTTCTGACAAACCTTTGCTCCTGTGAGTCTCTGTATTTTTTAATAATATAATAGTCAGAAATGACTAGGGAGTGTGTGAACAGCGCTGATAGCTTAGAGAGAGAGAGAGAGAGAGAGAGAGAGAGAGAGAGAGAGAGAGAGAGAGAGAGAGAGAGAGAGAGAGAGATTGAAAAGTGCAGAACTGACAAGAATGCACTAAGAAAACGATTCAAAGCCGTTACGGCAGCGAACCGAAGGGGATGTACGAGTTCTGTCCACCGAGTTTTTCTGTACGAACTGACGGAGAACCAAGAGGAAAAGAGAAAAGATTTTTAGGGACACGCTTCAGTTTGCCCGAGGCTTGTTCGATCAATTAAAGTCTAGGACTCTGACAGTCAGCAAAGAGGAGTTAAAGTCGCATCTGCGGAAGATGTACTCAGACGGGACAAGGGACGACCCTCTTACTAACGACCCGGAGATGACAGGTGGCCTGCTGTGGCCAGAGTTGCTGATAGCGAAATTTAAGACGATGTCTCCCTGTCGCATAACAGCATCAACTCCCCTACCAAAAAAGACCTGCCCACAGTCTGGACACCCATATAGGTGGAAACTAAAGCTACGAACGCACTTCTTCGGCAATCATCAAAAGTTCGCCCCGTAGTCGACGTCATGGGCTTCTTCGGGCGAGTTGGGTTCACCCAGCCCGTCGTTCCTTGACGACTCAGTAACCACCACGGGAGCAGTACTTATGCAACGACGCTTACTTCGTGGCGCACCCTAGCATTTCATCCTTCCGGCTTGAGTTCTTAGACCATGCAACCCTGTGAAGATCTTTCCACATGTACATTGCCAACCTAGCAGATGGTTAATAATCTCAGTCCAGGGGCTAGCAGGGTCCTTACCGTTAGTATCTGTCGGGTTGGGTCCATTATTCTCCCTCTCTTTCTATGGTCCCTGGGGGGCATATTTCTGTTCGGTTGTTCGATATCAGAGGTATTATACCGTGTTAGGGGTGATCGGTACGGTCCACAGTCGACACTCTGTCTCCAGAATGCCAGTTTACACCCCGGCGCTGCCGGGGCGCCAGTCTTTCCATAGGTGTCACCAGTACTATCCTGGTTGTCTTGTGGTCTAGCCACGTACAATAAGAAGAAACTCCACGGGAGAGCATGAACAGCAGGAGTCTAGCAATCATCAGTAGAAGTGATTCCTCGTCCACAACAGTTTCTAGAATCTGCTTAGGTGCAGAGGAGATGGCCACCTACAGTTTTTAGTTAAAACAGAAATAGTAAAACATTGCGACCGTAGGTGTCTCATTAAACGTTTATTTGTTATTTGTTGGACCATATTGCTGCTCTCGTCAACATTGTAAAAGTGGCTGGAAACCACTGTGCTAAGCTATTCTAATTTGCCACGTTGCATTATCTGACGTGGTTAGTGTACATTGGTCGCTGACGTGGCATACGAGACTCACAAAATTGTGATACAACTTTAGTTTAGTTCAAACGTAAGCTTGCCACTTGGTCGTCTAGGTAAGCAGACTGCTCTTATTATGCTGCCGCGACGACTTCATATCTCACAGTATCTTTTACAAAGTCACCAATTCGTCTTGTCCCTGTCCGATAACATCCGGTAATAAGTGCAGCATGAGAAACCAACCCCGAGCCTCATGAACTAAGGTGGGCCCACTCTCTGAAAATGTCTAGGAGCTCGTGGGCCGAAAAATGTGTCGACGAGAGATTACTTCTACTGATGATTGGTAGACTTCTGCTGTACATGCTCCCCTGTGGAGTTTCTTCTTATGAAGGCGATAAGCAGTCCAAACTTGTGAGCAGCCTGGGTTTGCTAAGAATCCGATTTGCTTTAGAGACGTATTTTTAACGCACCTCTCTACCTGACACTAGATAATCTAATTGCTACATAAGGTTAGTTGCGTATCCTTTACAGCACGTTGCAGAACCAACCCCAGCAGCCTGTGGCTGTTGTGTGGTTTCTTTTGGCAAATTTACGTCTGCTAGTTTGCCATTGCTTACTGGACTGTCGGCCTCCCTTATGACACTGTCGAAACAACCGCAAGGCGCATGGCTCGCAGCTGGGATCGATATTTGCCTTATAACTATGATTATATTGACTGTAGACTATGTTTGGTATTTCAGTTTCTAATTCTCATAAGCTGATTGCACAACTTTTTGTAATTACACTGCAGGAATCACAACTTTTCCAGCGGTTGTTACTTACTGCGTTTTCGGCAAAGACTTGAGATCCTAATTAGGACTAAACTATCAAAGCCGTCAGATTCTGATTTGTGCTCTTCTAGTACACCCTGCAAATATTAATTACAGTTGACCTAAAATGATTATAACCTTGACTCTGCCAATTCGGCAGACACCTATCGTCTCCTCAGTGTTAACCAAAAATGAGATCCGTGTTTCCGCTACTCTATCTAAAGTAGTGAAGATAGAACAATATATTTATATACTTTTTTGCATGAGATAATAGTTTTATCTTCTCTTCTTATTAATTGCACCAAACTGGCGGAATAACTAGTCATATTTTTTGTACTCATCTTTTTTTTTCCTTCTTCACCAGGTAACAACCGCAGAAAGAGACTTCAACATCTTCTCAATGGCTATCGCCGTGTTCTTTGTGTTACTGCTTGTTGCGGACCTAGCCCTGTATGTGAGCCCACGGAGGGAGAATCGGCGATCTGCAATAAACCCTCCTAGACCGGTAAATCAAGCATTCATGCCCCACGTCTTGTAGCTCTTTCAGCAAATAGTTCTGTGTCCATACTTGTCTAGATCAACAAGCATGCAGTTGATAATCTCCCCCACGTTACACATTAGCTCATTCCTGACTGGTCGACCTTGTCACATATCACTCCTGTCGCGTGCCTAATGTAAGGATTTCTCCTTCAGAACCAACAGCACTCAGAGATAATTATGTTGAGTCGTAGGGCTCGTATTGGTCTAAGGGATTCCCCGTGGCCAATATACGATCAACTTATCTCTGGAGTAGGGCAACTCAAGTATTGGCACTACAAAATATGTCAGTATATGAATACAATATTTCTAGGCACACTTGGCTGGACACCCCCACTACTTCCTAAAGAAAGCCCCCAGGTTATGATAGTTCATTATCATAACCATGTTAACACATATAATGAGGATACATACACACACAACTGCTAACCACTTAAAAAAGGTGAAATAGAGACACCTAAGTCAGCCATGAAAATGAATGCATGTAATCAGTGTAATCGACATATAATAATGAAGTGAATTCCAGCTATCAGTGGAAGAATCTCAGAAAATAATGTCAAGATACCACAGATACTACACAGACAGTAGGTCCTGGAAATGACATGTTGTCATCATAGGGAAACATAGGAGCTGTGAGGTAAAAAAGCACATGAAGCATCAAACTTAGCTTCTCCTCTTTCTGTCTATGATGCCTCCCTCAGCTCCGGATGATTCGACTGTCTTTGACTCTGGGAATTCTGCTCCACTGGATCAAGTAGTAAGAGAGTACCTCACCATAGAGGACACAGCACTGTACTGGTACGTAGCAAGTCTCTATCACCAGTTATTATACAAGGTCTTTGAGCTATACTAAGCTCTAGCACTGGTAGTCTGTTTGGGTTGTAAGCTCCCGCATATTGATGATGTCAGGAACCTTCACAGGTGTTAGCTGGTGGGTGACAGTTAGTTTATGGTTGGTTTATGGTTTATTCATGGTTGGTGGGTGTTGGTTGGACTGTGAAACTTCTGCCAGCCCCTCACAAAGGATTTATCCTGTCAAGAAAATAACTCAGAATTAGTCATCACCAAGAGGGTAACATCTTGACAGGAAAGACAGAACAAGCATCAGTCATCAACCCCCATCTGCTTATTCCACCCTGCTCTCCTGTTTCATTCCTCAGAATGCCTCTCTAGACCCGGAGACACAAGTCTCCCATATTCATCTGTCTGTTTAGTGCAAGAGAAGGCAAGTCAGATATACAGTGGAGATAGATAGAGTAAACTAACACATATATCACTCTCTCTCTCCCCTCCCTTCTGCACACAGACACCAATATTTACTGTCAGTACATTTATTTCTTATGCCACTCAAAGCTAGTCCTAACATTCATTGATCTGGGTCAAACACACTCCCACACTGGCCGACAAAGTCCTGACCTAATTCTGTCCCCATTTTGTATGTACAAACTTCTGAAGTTAGTTTAAATAGTACACACTTGTAAGGTTTTAGGTTTACCAGTATGAGTGGTTTATTTAAGGCATAGGCTATTTAGTCTGTACAGGGGAAGGTCTACGTTCGAATCCGCTTCTCTAGCGATGAAGAACGGTCGAACTATGTGTGATCCCACAGCCGATACTGATCTCTCTACAGCAGTGACTACTTTACAGACATCATTTTAGGTACTCGTAAACTATAATTAACTTACCCAAGCATATGCAAAAACTGAGACATTCCAGATTGCCTTGTGAAATTGAAATTATACAGGCATAGATGGACACGTCTGGACGCTTGGAAGCTGGCAAAGAGAATGGCGTCACTTAGACGCTTCAGGCGTTGGTAAAAAAAGAAGTCCCTAGTATACATGGGCAAGGAGTGCATCGGTTTCAAAGAAACCTCAAATAACCCCCCTAATATATATCGAAGATATATACATTTAAAAGTGGAGTTTAGTTAAAGTAACCAGAAAATGTAGACATAATAATGTTGTCCAATAAAGGCCTATATATATAGATATAAGGGACTATATCTTTCTGGGCGAGTCCAAGTTTGAATTTTGTGCCGATTACAGGTAAGTTAGGTTACCAGTCCTACGGACTGATGCGTAATGGCTTATCATTTCACGACAGACCTCCAGTCAAACAACCTTAGCACACTGCTAGGGGGCGTTAGGAATGCGTTCATATCGCGTGTTTTATATTTAAGCACGACAGCGCTTTTACCACTACATACTTTGTCTAACCCCCACCCACACCGACCCCCTTTCCCCCAAAGAGTGCTGCAACCTATTTGACAAGCATTATATTTATCTACTGTTGGACAGGAGAGTCATGGGCAATGTCTATTGGTGAAGGAGGGAGTGAAGCATGTGGTGCTTGACTTGAGCCAGTGGAACCACAGTGGACGAGAGGTTCAATGGATACAGGTGGAAATTGGTGGCTCAAGTTGGAACCTCATAAATATATATGCCACGGTAGTCTGTTTTGTCAGAAGTGAACAATGGAGCTGTCTCAAGGAATTGGAGGTGTTACAAGGTGACAGGTTACTCATATGTGGGGATTTCAACGCGAGGAACAGAGAATGGGACAGCAGTGGAGAAAACCAACAAGGATTTGCTCTTGCAGAGGCCATGGTTGACTCCGATATGGTCTGCATCAATGATGGGAGGCCGACTAGAATGGCAATGAGGTCTGGAGATGCAGGCACAGCCATTGACTTGACATTTGTCTCTCAATCGTCGGTTTTAGATGTTAAATGGACTGTCCTGAATGACCATGGGAGTGATCACCTACCATGTTCAGTCTTGATTTCTAAACTTAGTAAAGTTAAGGTTGGGAGAGTACGCAAGACCTTCCAGTATAAGTGGAGCACGACCTACTTGGACGCCTCAGACAGGGAGCATGCAAAAGAACTGCCAGAACTAATTTTCTGCAGCCCCCATGGTGGACTCCAGAAGTAGAACAGGCATGGAAGGCAAAGAGAGCTGCAGTGAAGCAGCTAAAGAAAGTACGACAGACACCTTCAAGCTCACGAGGGGAAGTGGAGATGGCGGAGAATGTGAAAAAAAAGATAAGGTGGAGGTTTTCAAGCGCTGTGCTGCAGAGGCCATAAGAGAAAAGTGGGAAACTTTTGTGAATTATATGGGAGGCGATAAAACATTGGGGATATTCTGGAAACTGCAAAGGCAGATGCAAAGAAAAGATCGGCCTATGACAGTTGGAACAATTTGTAGAGACGATGGTGTGCGTGTGATAATAGACAAGGAGAAAGGGGAGGCTTTTCTCCATAGGTTTATAGCTCAGACAGATCATAATTATGTAGACATCAGAGATGCAGTTAGAAGGGAGTTATCTGGCACCTTGAAGAATATGCATTATGAAGACATGATACAAGTGGAAGATATCAAACAAATTCTGAAAAAAGCAAAAGACACTGCACCAGGGCCTGATGGTGCCAGGCATGGTCACATGAAGGCTTTGAGCGATGTAGACCTGGCAGAGATGGCCGACTGTTTTAACCAGAGTATTAAGACAGCATCCGTACCGCAAGACTGGGTGCACAGCTATCTAATCCCACTACCAAAACCTGTTATAGATCATTCAAAGCTTAGTGGCTTTAGAATCATCACCTTACAAAACACATTTGGGAAGGTCTTGGAGAAGATAGTTGCTGTAAAGTTACAAGAATTTTTGGAAAGAGTGAAGCTTCTCCCAAGAATTCTGAAAAGTTACAGGCCAGGAAAGGACACTTGGGCAAATGCGGCCACTTTTGCTTTTGACGTCTATGAAGGGTTTCAGAACAGACAGGAAACTATGGCGGTAGGACTGGATCTCGAGGATGCTTATAACAGAGTGAGATACGACATCTTAATGACTGCACTGAGGGAGAAGGAGGTCAATCCATGGCTGGTGAATTGGGTTGCAGCTGTCCTGTATTCACGTCGGGTTGCTCTCCGACTGGGCTCATGGACCTCTGAACCATGCACTTTGGCCCCAGGACTGCCACATGAATCCGCCATCTCGCCTGTGCTCTTCAACGTGTATACGAGCAAGATTGCAAGCCTAGAAGCACCAGGATTTGGAAGGATACTGACTTTTGCGGATGATTTACTTGCATATAGGCAGGGGGAAGAGAGGGAACAAACGGCTCGGGAGCTACAAGCGACAGTAGACAAAGTGACTTAGTGGTGTACGGAAATGAGGGCTGTCGTCCACCCGGAAAACGCGTCTGTTTTGTGATGTTCTCTGGACAACAGAAACTTTAAAACGTATGTCCCAAGTCTCAGGATAGATGGTAGAGACGTCAACAGAGAGAGCAAACTGAAGTATCTAGGAATTACATTTGACAGGAGCCTGTCATTTAAGGACCATGTGGAGAGTGTTGTGACGAGATGCCAAAAAGGACTTAGCGCACTTAAGACTATGACTGCAATTGACATAGAGCAGATATTGCTTTTCACTATAACAGCACCTAATCCTGTCAGTGGTGGATTATGGCCTGGGACTGCTTACCGTCTCAAAGAGTCAGATGGACAAACTAGAGCGCATACAGAACGCGGCTATGCGGGTCATTCTGGGTTGCACCAGAAACTCCCCAGTGGTGTGTATGCGATACATCCTTGGTTTGCCGACGGTTGCAGGTAGGCACAAGGTGCTGCAGGCGAAGTCATATCTCAGGGTAGCTGCAGACACAGACCACCCTCTGCATAAAACTCTGGGGGCGGCTGATAAGAGGGAGGTCATGGATGGCTCAGGCAGAAGACACAATCAAACAGGTTTGCATCCTTGAGAACATTAGGCGAGGAGAGGAGTGGGTCAAAGTGCCACCTGAGCAGTCAGACCTGTGTAGAGTCATAATCACGCTGAGCCGGAAATGCGGAGACTGGCCAGCAGATGCCACAGAGGTGGAAATTCAGCAATTAATTAAAGATAATGCTCGCTCAGAGGATTTGATCATTTACACAGACGGTTCAGTGTCAAGAGGCAAAAGAAGTGTTTGGGGCTTCTTAGCAAAAGTTAATGGTAGACATTTGGTGCAGGCGAGCCTAGCATATGATACCACAACATGTAGCTTAATAATGGAGGTGGAGACGGTCACTGCAGCTTTCCGCTGGCTTAAGAACACAACACACACACACACACACACACACACACACACACACACATCGTGATTGTAACTGATCCAGAAAGCATGCTGAGGAAGATCAGAACAGGTATGCTTAGTGCAGAGTGGCATGCTTCGCTGCGGAGGTCACGAGTGAGAAGTATTGTCTGGATTTTTTCACCGGGTCACGCCGGTGTGTTGGGAAATGAACAGGCGGACAGACTGGCTGGCTCTGCAAAACTTGGTGGAATACTGATACATGATAGGGCAGACGTTGTTAGTGTCTTGTTGGAGAGCGTGTACAATTCGGAGGAACAGATGGATCACCACAATCTGGTGAGATTGATGCAGTTGGGGGTGACGAGAGGTTCTGGCAGAAGCTCGAGGCTCAGAGGAAAGGCAAACGGTATTTCGTTTTAAGTCCGCAGAGTCACACTGAGACGTTATCCAGTCCAGATATGTTAAATATGTTGACTAGCGTGTATGCTTGTTTTACTTAACTCGCATGTCGGCAGCAGGTTCTCCGCGGTTCCCCATAACTTGCTCTGTCGGCACACTCCGCGGTTCCCCATAACTTGCTCTGCACACTTTGCTCTTGAGGCCAGATGTCTTTTCAAAGTTGGAGGTAAAGAGGGCAGGTCTGCAGAATGTGCTCAAGTGTTTGTGGTTCTGTTTGACAGACACATTGTGGGGACTGTACAATCTTTATTTTATGCATGTGGTAGTTAAGCCTGCAGTGTCCTGTTCGTAGACAGAAAATTGTTGTATGGAGTTTGCTGATGGGGTCTTGTGAATGATTACTGTTAGTTTGTTCTTATCACAATTCGTTGTATTTTCCTCTAATAGGTGTTTTGATTTCTGGTAGTAACAATGAATGGGTGTGTTGTTTCTCATTTGTTCCATTTTTTTGTGAGTCTGTCTGCTAACTCAATTCCTGGTATGCCGCACTGAGCCTGGATCGACTGGAGAATGATTTGTTTTCTGCGAGTCTGTTTAGCTGGCGAATCAGTTCTCTCTTCATCTTGTCTAGTGGATCCCTCTAAGTCGCCTGGAGGACAGATATGCAGTCAAAAAGGAAAACAGTTTTGTTGCTTTTAATTTTTCTTTGGGACATAAAAGATAGGTTGGGGAGTGGGCACAAAGTGACAAGCCTGTGCAATACAGAGGGAATTAATTGGTATGATAAAATCACCGATGTTGAGCGTTGGGAGAGAACTAAACGAAGTCAAAGATTAGAAACTTTCTTTGTAACCTCAGTAAAAGTTTGTTGTATATCCTTAAACTTCCAAACGCATTTATGCAAATATTATGATTATTTAAAATAGGAGTTCCAGAAAGCCATTCTATGTATAGCTTATATCTAGGACATTTCTATAAATAAAGAAATAATCGTGTGCAGGATGCATTTCTACCTTATCTGCCAACTTAATACTGGACTTCAAGCTCGTCTCTCTGTGTTGTTATAACCTATCCGTTTGTCTCTCTGTGTTGTTATAACCTATCCGTTTGTCTCTCTGTGTTGTTATAACCTATCCGTTCGTCTAACTGTGTTGTTATAACCTATCCGTTCGTCTAACTGTGTTGTTATAACCTATCCATTCGTCTAACTGTGTTTTTATAACCTATCCCTTCGTCTAACTGTGTTGTTATAACCTATCTGTTCGTCTCTCTGTGTTGTTATAACCTATCCGTTCGTCTCTATGTGTTGTTATAACCATTCCGTTCGTCTCTCCTTGTTGTTATAACCTATACGTTTGTCTCTCTATGTTGTTATAACCTATCTCTTCGTCTGTCTGTGTTGTTATAACCTTATGCTTTCTATAACATTTTGTTTTTCAATCTTATTCTTGCTTTCTGATCTGCTCCGTTTTCCCTGTCTCTTACATAACCACTTCTGGTTTTTTCTTTGATTTATTTCCTCCGCCGCCTGACCCTGTGCATAGCTCGGAATGATGTGTATGGATCATTTGTATATTTACAAAAATGTTATATCCACTGTTAGAAGGGATAGATTGTAAAGTCCATGCTAAGGAAAAAGGAAAATGTAAATAAATGTAAAAAAAATGCCTGTCAAATTTTTCCATTATCAGCATTTTACACTTTAGCTGTAATGCCGTTCCCTAAGACAAGATGAAAGCTGAGTGTGTGGTCACACGTCAATGTTTAAGACAGTGTTAAGAACTGTTAAGAACAAACATAATTTGTTAAAGTCACAGTTCATTAGATTAATACCTGTCAAATCTCTCTATTTCAGGGTTATCTTGGAAGGCCCAGAATGGGTAAGCGTTTCCTAAGTCAAGATGAGAAAGCTGTGGGTGTGGACACAAGAGACAGGCTGGTCGGACACCAGTGACACACGGGTCGGGAACAGCCTGCTAGCACTGGTGGCTAAACCCGGTCAACTGTTTTGTGCAGCAGGATCACATGAGAGTTAGTGCTGTGTTATATGTTGTTTTGCAAGTAACCGCACCTGCGGTAAAGCAGGTACATGACTATCATTTGTAGAACAATAAAATATGCCAACGGTTGATGCTCGTCTTTGTTTTCTATAAAGTAAGCACGGCGTTAGCTTTAAGAAAGTTCATAGTTCTTATGAGGTTTTATATGCATATATAGAGAGAGACTAGATCGGAAATTCTTTATTGATAATTCACACACTGACAAGTAACAAAAACAACAGAAAACAAAACAGAAAACATCGATGTGCACATATTAGCTTCTAAGACAACATGGCACACTGGTTTGTTTGACAAACACTTTCTGAGATTGCACTCAAACATCTTAAAACCTGTACATATAAATAGCATGGCTTAGACCTCTTTGAGAAGGTACTGGCAAAACAATAATTGCAACAAGGAAATTGTTCATAAATGTCGAATGTAACAGACACTTTCCACACCACTGCCATATTTTCCTAGACCAGTGGGCACTTCATTGATGATATTATCGACATTACGCCGGCCACCTTTACTTTCCATGACATTACCCGAGGCCCAATTTAGGTTCTTTCAACCTGGGAGCCGAGGTCAGTTGTTTACATAGAATTCGACTGGTTGGGGATTCGAAACAGAAACCAGAAACTTGTGTATCCGCAAAAGAAAAATTAGTGGCAAGTTAAGTCAATCAACTGGATTATTCACAAATAGTCAACGACATGCTTGCAACCTGTGTCATCAACCCGAAGAATCCTTCTTCATGAACTTGTGTGTGAGTTCCAGTGGCTGAAAGACAGTATTGCAGGCCACTTGTGTCATTAATCCAAGGGAGTCTTCCTCGTTAGCTGTGTTGGGCTCCAGTGAAGTTCCTTGGTCCTCATCTGTAGGACGATCAGTGGGTGCCAAATCAACCAGAGAGAAACGCCATCTATTGAGTCAGCCGATTCAAGTCACCATGGACTGAGGGGAGCAGAGACATACCAGTTGGGATAAGTACATCAAGGATGTCCTACGTGCTCTCTACCCATGCTCACCTTTAGTTCACCATGATGAACTCTATACTTGTATAGAACGAAGTCTGGCTGTTTCAACATCATTGCTGTGACATTAAGTCATGAACTTCTTTCACTGAAACCTATCTTTAATGTCTTGATATTTATACATATGTATATATATTGAACGTATTACAGGTATTCTGCGAAAATTTCATGGCTGACTTGGGTGTCCCTGTTTCACCATTCTAACTATCTTGTTATATGTTTGTGTGTTTAATCAGTGTAATATGTGTTAACATGGTTATGATAATATACTATCATAACCTGGGGGCTATCTTTTTATAGTAGTGGGGGTGTCCAGCCAAGTGTGCATGGGAATATTAGATATTCTGTAGTGCTAGAGCTTGAGTTGCCCTACTCCTGAAATAAGTTGGGCGTATATTGGCCACGGGATATCCCTTAGACAAATACGAGCCAAGGACTCAACATAATTATTTCAGAGTGCTGTTGGCTCTTAAGGAGAAATCTAAAATCAGGCACGTGACAGGAGCGATATGTGACAGAACACATATCCTCAAAAATCTGTGGTCTCGTCGTGGGATTGTGTGTATACTCTGTTTAATCTTTAAAGTTGCTGGTGATCTTGGCCAGGAGGCTGTTCAGTGTTTGTATTTTGTTAACACGGTTGTGATCACTCTGGGTCAGTTCTTAGAATGTGCTCTTGTGAATGATTTGTGATCCAGTTTGTGGTGTTTTGTGGTGTTTCCAGTATATTGGGTTAGGTGCAACCTTAGTGGTTGGTGATAAATTAATCTATTTTGGTTATATTTAAATTGTTGGTAACAATATATTTTGTTGGTGGACTGTTAGATTGACAAGACAGCATGTCGCAGTCAAAAATTTATATACAGGAATTGAAGGACATGGCTGTCCAGATGGTATTGGTGGGTAAGGAAATGACCGAGTGGATCAAAACCACGGAACGTGAGATGAGGATGGACGCCCGTGAAGCAAAAAGACTCCGGATTGAATCTTAGAGGATGCAGGAAACCGAAAGACTCCGGATTGAATCTGAGAGGATTAAATATTCCGAAAAAATGAAAATGGAACAGGAGTCAGAAAGAATGAAATTGGAACAGGAAGTAAGATTAAGGGAATTGGAACTTCAGGCACACAGAGAGGGTAATAGACCCAGATCTCCAACACCTGACATTGATGGTGCATCAATGCACAGTAGCTCAGCTCAAGCGATGAACTTTCCTATGCCAGTCTTCGACCCGAAGGCTGAAAATATTGAACAGTACCTAGACCGATTTGGCAAATTGGCATCTTTGTAAAACTTGGAAAGGAATATGTACACGCTGAAGTTGGCTCAAGGTTTTAGGGGTGAGGCATACGAGATTTATCAACGGATGCCCACCGGTACGGAGAATGATTATGATGCATTGTGTCAGGCTTTGCTGAAGCGTTTCGAACTAAATGCTGCGACATACAGACAGAAGTTTCGAAATGAGAGAATGTTGACAGGGGAGAACTATCACCAGTTCGCCAGTCGCCTTCAGGGATATTTGACTAGGTGGAGGGAAATGTCTGGATACTCCTCTTCTTTTGAAGATTTAAAGGAGATGGTCCTAACGGAACAACTCCGAGAGACATTACCTCGGCCTATGCAAACGTTCTTGACGGAGAATGGTGTTGACCGACTGAGTGAGATGTTGATGAATGCTGTGAGGTATGAAATGACACATAAAGAGGTGTGTATAGGTGGGAAACCCAAGGCCCAGGGCCAAGGAAAGAATGGTGGAAATGGTCATTATACCCATCCAAATTAATCGCCTAAAAAGAATTCATCCCAAGCACAACTCCAGAACCCCTCAAAATTTCAGGGAATGCAACAGAGACAACCCTTTAGTGGACCTAAAAAGCTATACTGCAAAGTTTGTAAGAACAATAACCACTGGACTAGTGAGTGTAAATCCAAATAGTCAGGGGGTTTGCAAGTATCAGCTTTGTTGTCTACTGTAGTACCTTCTACCCAGGAAAAGTTGTACAATGGTTCTAATAGGCCAACTGTGGTAGAGGGGGCCTATGCTAAGGGATATTTTTTAAATTGTCTATATGATAGCGGATTGTCGTACGGGGCTGTGGTGAGGCCAGAGTTTGTAAAACCTGACCAGTATACAGGCAGATTCATAGAGCTCCAATGTGCTACATTGGATGCTAAACCTTTAAACTTGCCGATTGCTAAGATAAAAGTCCGATCAAAGTATGTCTCGGGGGTAATTGAGGCAGCAGTGCTTGAACACTGTACCTTTGATTTAATTCTAGGCGCTACTTATGTATTTTTAGCAGAGCCGAAGAAACCCTCAGAGCATATTGCTGCGGTGACCACCCGAGCACAGCACAAGAGTGCCTCAGAAGATTCTCCTCATGTAAATTCTCTTCCTGAGGAAATCAAGGTGGCCCAAAGTAGTGACCCAACTCTTAAGGCATGTTTTAAAAAGTTAACTGCAAGTCACAATCCTCCTCAGAAGAAAGAATTCTTCATTAAAGGTAAGATAGATTATAGGTGGGCAGGTGACAAGTATACAGAACACAGTCAGCTAGTGGTACCTAAAACATATAGACAGCAGATTCTCCAGATGGGACACACTATAGCCTACAGTGCCCACATGGGAATTCATGCAACGACACAGCGCATTGCTTGTCATTACCTTTGGCTAGGTATGTCAGCAGATATAATGCTTTATGTCAAATCCTGTCCGGAGTGTTAGAAGGTGGCACCTAGAGGCAGAAATGCACCAGTCGGATTGGGGGAAACTCCTGTCACCTCCACACCTTTTGAGAGAGTGGCGGTCGATCTGGTGAGACCACTTTCTCTCACAAAGAAGAAGAATGCTTACATCTTGACCTTGGTAGACTGTTGTTCGGCTTGGCCGAAGGCTATCGCTCTTCGGAAGATCGACAGGACGAATGTGGAAGAGGCATTGATGTGCATTTTCACAAGAGTGGGATTCCCTTCGCAGATACTGACAGACAATGGATCTCAGTTTCAAGAGAAATCAATGGAAGTTTTTCAGATTATCAAAACTCAACACATTTGCACCAGTCCATACCGAACCTAAGCGAACGGCTAGAATGAGCGATTCAATGGAACGTTGGTATCGCTTCTGAGAAGATTAACCCAGGAAAAGCCAGAGAGGTGGGAAAAGTATCTGTCTGCAGCACCATTCGCCTACTGGGAAGTACCCAATGACTCTACTGGATTTCCGTCCTCGACCTTGGTGTTTGGAAGACACATTTCCGGACCCTTGGCCATTCTCAGGAAGACATGGACAGACGAAAGGGCAGATGATTCCTTGAAAACCATATCACAGTATGTACAGGAACTTAAGGAAAGTTTAAAGCTAAGGTGGGACCTGGCTAAGGAGAATTTGATTCGTGCACGTAAGAGGTACGCTGCACATTTCAACCAGAAGACGAAGGAACGATGTCTTGAGGTTGGAGATAGGATTCTATTGGTTCTACCTTCAGGAAAGCTTAAGTTAGAATTATCTTGGGGAGGCCCTCATACGATGGTAGAAAAGATATCCAGGATCCATTTTCAGATCAACATCAAAGGTAAGTCAAAGGTCTATCATATTAATCTCCTCCGGAAGTACAACGAGAGAGAGGTAAGTGACACACCGACCCTCTTGACACTTTCTGTAGCTATGGTGGTGGAAGGTGGAGAAGCCACAGCTGTGGAATATCCTCTTCACCCCAGGGAGACCTATAAATATGTAGAGGTTAACCCAACTTTCACTGTCTCCCAGAAACAATTTATAGAGCAACTCTTGTCAGAGTACAACTCTGTCCTGACAGAGAAGCCAGGGCGCACTTCATTAATGGAGTATGATATGACATTGGTTACTGATGAGCCTATTCGTCAACGCCCTTTTCAGATCCCTTTTTCTAAAGCAGCGAGAAAGGAGATCGAGTATCTACTTAAGGAAGGTGTGATTTCACCCTCAGAATCCTCTTACAGTGCTAATGTGGTTCTCTTGAGGAAACCTTCAGGTGAACAACGTCTGTGCATAGACTACAGACTACTGAACAGGGTGACGGAATTTCTTCCAGAGCCCCTTCCTGATCAGAGTCATCTGTTTGCCCGAATCAATAAGGCCAAGTTTTGTTTTTCCAAAATTGACCTGAGCAAAGGGTATTATCAGATCCCTGTCAGGAAGGTGGTGCGTAAATATTTAGCTTTTAGCACCTCAGATGCTCATTATGAGTTTAACGTCCTTCCCTTTGGAACTTCCAATGCTCTGGGGGCCTTCACCAGAATGATGAGACTGCTTTTAAACCCTTGGGGGACCCCTCTATCTCCAATTTTATAGATGATACTCTGGTGGCGTCCGAGACCTTCGAGGAGCACATAGTCTCGTTGCGTAAACTCTTACAGAGGTTAAGAAAAACTGGTCTGACTTCCCGACCAACCAAATGCAAACTGGCTTGGCGGGACTTGGAATTCTTGGGGCGCACGGTTTCTGAAGGAACCATTAGCCCAGAACCCAAGAACATTGAGAAGCTTAAGAAAGCTCCTAGACCTGCAACGAAGAAGGAAGTTCGTTCCTTTGTATCCCTGTGCGGATATTATCAAAAGTTTATTCAGAATTTCAATTCTTTAGCGGCACCTTTAACAGATTCCACCAAAAAAGACCATCCTGAAAAGGTATGTTGGACATCTGAGTGTGAAGACGCCTACAACACTCTGAAAGAGAAGTTGACTTCATCACCAGTGCTGCAACTTCCAGACTTGTCTAAGCCCTTTGTTTTGCGCACTGATGCGAGTGGTGTAGAAATTGGGGCCACATTCTTTCAGACAGGATTGCCGGATTCCGAGACTCTCTTTCTTGTGGCGTATGCCAGCAGGAAGCTCAACCAGGTTGAAAGACGTTACTCCTGTATTGAGCGAGAGTGTCTTGCTTAGGTTTGGAGCGTACAGCGGTTCCAGCCTTATTTATATGGTGTACAATTCACAGTACAGACTGACCACCAGCCTCTCGTGTTCTTGGCATCTTCCACCCATTTGAATCCAAGACTGATGAGGTGGTCTTTGCTGCTTCAGCGATATTCGTTTACCGTGGAATATATTCCTGGTAATCAGAATGTAGCAGCAGATTTCTTGAGCCGTCACCCCTTGTCTGGTGATTCACAGACTGAAAGTGGTGAGCAGGCTGAGAGTGGTGAGTCCATGGATGTGTAGGTTGGTTGATCACTGTTCATTCGCGTAGTACGCTCTTCCTTGAGGGTGGGGGGGGGGGTACTGTCGTGAAGTGAGCAGCCAACCCTACACGATGGATGAGTCGTGACTCTGACTTCCCTACGCGGACAGTCAAATTTCAAACTTAAACCCGTTTGGAGGGGTATATAGTCCCTTATATTGATATATACCTATATCTGGTATTATATTCATTTCTAGACCGTCTAGTTGCTTTGATAAATCTCTATTTTCAAACTTGCAATTAAAGGTTGAAGATTTCTGGTATTTAATTCAGAAATTCCTGTAAGTCGGTTTACTGCTTGGGTATGAATACAGGGGACTTCGTTCCTAGAGAAGCCGAGCTTAGATTTTAGCGGCATTCTCTCGCCTGATTCTTAAGTGTCAAGACGTGTATACAGTCTATGTAGAAACTTTCGCATTCAAAGTTCCAGTTCTATCTTGAGAGAATTCATGAGCTTGGGATGAAATCTCCTTAGAAGTCAAGCAGACGAATCACAGTCCATAACCAGCAATCACCAACCCATAACCAGCAATCACCATCCCATACCATTCCTATCACAAATCCCACCCAAAAACCCTACTTACTGTAGGCAGAACATCATCATGGCAGGAGTTTGTGTGTGAGTTCCAGTGGCTGAGTGACAGTTTTGCTTGCAACCTGTGTCATCAACCCGAAGAATCCTTCTTCAGGAACTTGTGTGTGAGTTTCAGTGGCTGAAAGACATTATTGCAGGCCACCTGTGTCATTAATCCAAGGGAGTCTTCCTCGGGAGCTCCAGTGAAGTTCCTTTGTCATCTGTAGGACGATCAGTAAGTGCCAAATCAACAAGAGAGAAACGCCATCTATTGAGTCAGCCGATTCAAGTCACCATGGACTGAGGGGAGCAGAGACCTACCAGTTGGGATAAGTACATCAAGGATGTCCTACGTGCTCTCTACCCATGCTCACCTTTAGTTCACCATGATGAACTCTATACTTGTATAGAACGAAGTCTGGCTGTTTCAACATCATTGCTGTGACATTAAGTCATGAACTTCTTTCACTGAAACCTATCTTTAATGTCTTGATATTTTTACATATGTATATATATTGAACGTATTACATGTATTCTGAGAAAATTTCATGGCTGACTTGGGTGTCCCTGTTTCACCATTCCAACTATCTTGTTTTATGTTTGTGTGCTTAATCAGTGTAATCTGTGTTAGCATGGTTATGATAATATACTATCATAACCTGGGGGCTATCTAGAAGTGGGGGTGTCCAGCCAAGTGTGTCTAGGAATATTAGATATTCTGTAGTGATAGAGCTTGAGTTGCCCTACTCCTAAAATAAGTTGAGCCTATATTGGCCACGGGATATCCCTTAGACTAATACGAGCCAACAGCTCAACATAATTATTTCAGAATGCTGTTGATTCTTAATAAGAAATTCTTAAATCAGGCGCGTGACAGGAGCGATATGTGACACTTTCCCGACTTATAACTCTTCTGTGATTGATTTGAATGGGAGTACCCACTGAGCCTGCTTTCAATACAGAGCCACATCAGTCAGACAAGGCGATGCTCCTAGCCACTTCCTCATCGCTGTGTTGATTTTGCATCGTCTCCAATGCAGTCATCGTCACTTCGTAGACGAGTAGCAGCCAAAGAAGCTTTAGAATCAACATAAATTGGAGACACTAGACCTTGAACTTTCCGATCAGCCTGCTGCGCTAGATCGCGAGCAGGCCTGTAGCTAGTGACTCGTGTATTCGCCGGACCTCCGCTCTATCAGATAACTTCGAATCGTAAACGCGACCAAGGCTCTAGAAACGTGGGGATTCGACTCCCTACCACTAGACTAAGTCGTCCAGTCTTTTCAGAATCTTGCGGGCATCCTCCTCACTAATTATAATCGTGTCATCCATAAATGCACGTAGTGGCGGCATTCAGTGGTCCCCAATCTGAAGGCCTTGTCCTTAGCCGGCCGACCCGTCTAATATGACCTACATGGCCATAACGAACAGTATTGGCGAGATCGTACATCCCATTGCAATTCTAACCTGCCGCTTAGTCCATCTCGTAGTGAATGTCGGGGTAGAGAAGCGTATAGCGAACTTGGAGAAATATTGCTCCATCGTTTCAGTGATCTGTGTCGGTACGGGAAACATCTGAAGAGCCTGCCATAGTAACTTATGGGAGACCACCCCAAAGGCGTTGGCGAAGTCCAACCATATCACGTGCAACTGAGTTCTCTTTGCTTTGGCCCTCTAGACAGATTCCTAGATCATGGTCGCGTGTTGAAGGCACACAGGCAGGCCCGTAATTCCACCTTTCTGAACACTCGTATCCATGTATTTGATCGCCACCTGATACTATGTGAGCATGCGAGCCTTAGCTGAGAATAATATTTTTCTCTCAAGATTGAACAGCGAAATAGGTCTGAATTGGGACATAGTTGTAAAGTATCGCTCCTTGGGAATGTAGATCCCGTTGGCCCTTTGCCATTTGGAACATATGTGATTTCGGCTTCACACTAATCCCAGCAAGCGGTGAAGCATTCGGGGGATTTGGGACAACGCTTGTACACGACGTACGGAACACCATTCAGCCATGGCGTAGATTTGCCGCTAGCTCTTTTCACATCTTCTTCGACCTCAGACCAAGAGAGAGGCATCATTTTAAATGGTACCTTCGGCAAATCTGGCCGCTTCAGGCCGCTAGTGATCTCTGGGTTGTCATCAAGAGGTTCATGCTATTTCCTATCTGATCACATCTTGTTCAGATGTGACTCAGTCTCCTCTTTACCGACCACCAGAGTCCCAGACTTCGGTTGCTCGAACAGACCTCGGTCAAGCTAAAACGGGTCCCTAAAGAATTTATCTCATTCTCTTTTGGTTCTTTTTCTGTTTTTACAGAAACGTTCAGCGCGACAGAGGGCACTGTGTCTGGCTATCAGGTGCAAGCAGACATCGTTTTCTGAGTACGTTTTTGCCTGCTCTGCATTTCTCGGTGTCCCTTTGCCTCCTCGTAATTCTCACCCTCCTCTTGCTCCCATGATCCTATCGTTCCATGTCTCTAAATTAACAAAATGTGATGTTTTCCACTCAGTTACACTTTGACAGTCAGCTGCACCCTCCATTAAAACACGCTCAGTTAATTGCTGTTAGGTCAGTCCCTTTGCATTCTTTTCATTTCTGAGCGACCCCGCATGCACATAATGTATATAGTTCTCGCGCTCAGATACTGAGCTAAGTGCATGAAACGACATTGTGAGTTGTGGATTTCATTTTCAAAGCTTTTCAGCTGTACCAATGTGTTTGTACTGTGAACTGCAGAATCCAAAAACAGCGACTGACCTTTTGCCACCAAACTGGTTGTGCTTTATGCGATATCACCTGTGCAACTGCAGATTTGTTCTTACTGCTGATTCTGTAGATGATGATTGGTTCTTACTGCTACTTATGTAGATGCTGATTGGTTTTTACTGCTGCTTCTGAGGATTATGATTTGTTCTTACTGCTGTTTCTGTGGATGACGATTTTCAAATCTAGTATCTAACTGTTTGTTGTGGCACTTATGACTGCTGCCTTCTGTATTAACTGCGTTTGTCTGATACTGGCATCGGCGACACATCACGTTTCTTGTTCTCAAGGGACAGCTGTATCGTTTGTGTTTGCACAGGAACGGTTCAACCAGAATGACCGGACTGCCACAATTACAACTGCGACTAACTCATAACTTATACCATTTATTCTATATCATAACTGAATATCATCTCTGTACTGAATACAGCCCCCTACTATATTCAACGATAATGACATCTTTGTAAATATTTACATATATGTATAAATAAAGAGAAATTGTATATAGCTTTTTTACGATACTTTATACTCTTGAGTGAGTGATTTTTAACCCCACTAGAACGGCACAAAGTGCCACCATTCGGATAGGTATCACCCAGACGCAGGTCCCCAAATCCTCGTTCAACTGTTAAGTTATATTAGGGCCCCCGACAACAACCTCAGTGAGGTTTAAAAAAAAAAAAAAAGAAGGGGTGTCCAATATTCAGGTCGCAAGTTAAAAGGACTTCGTATTCTTGTTCAGGTTTTGGGAATTCTATGTGAGCCTAGCTTGATAGCAAGTCTGGAAACCAGTTTCTACATCAACCCCACATCCATATAGAAAACCAGTCAAACTGAACCCCTCGTACTTAAGCGTTCAAACTCACACGCTTCTATGGAACACACAGCAACTAAATAGGAAAAATATGGATCAGCCAACTAACATTTATTTATGTTTATTCTCAAGCGCCTATTGGCTATTTCCCTAGCCACGCTGTTTATCCGTCTCCTCACACGCGATCTGATAGACATTCAACACGGCCTCAAGTGTTAACATCAAAAATAGTTCCACCAAAAGGGGACGCACACAAGTATTTCGTGACAGCATTTAGAACTGGATCCATCACATCTAGGTCCGGATTTAGACTTGACGAGGACTGTTATTTATTTTCGTCATTCCCCTTGTGGGACGCAATGTTTTTTTATTTTGAAGCCCACACTGGCTGGTCCCAGGGGCCGCAATTTAACCTGATAGATGAACGCGGTTTCTAGGACCTCTCCACGGGGGATCCTCATCAGCATGGTTGCACTTTGTGTCACCGGGTATTCATCGCACTGTCTAATGACATGGTAGGGTAACATTTGTTTACGTACTACTTGACGAGGAGCTTTTCAATGATACCAGCTAATTTCAGCCTACTTTACAATTGTTTGCCAGTTTAGTAGAAGAATTTAGTAATATATTGTAGTTAAATATTTATTAAAAGAAATAACACTCTTAAGTTGCATATACAATAATCTTGTCTTCCCTTGGTGAGATGCAATTTTTCTTTATTTGAAGCATTACTCTGGCTCTTGCTAGGAGCCGCAATATACCCTGAACGTAAATATGGTGTAATGGCTGGACGCGGTTTCTGGGACCTCTCCACGGTGATCCTCATCCACATTGTGGCACTTTGTGTCATCGAATGTTTATCGCTTGTGTGATGTCCTGGTAGAATAAAAATTTACTACCACTACTACACACAATGTCTTTACGAAATCACATCAATGGTATAATGCTCTATAAGGCTCTAAATTACAAGATTCACTGCCATACAACAGAATATATTCGATGTTACATTTCAATACTCGTTTTCTGATGTTGAAGGAGAGTGCTCTGTTACATAAGATACTTTTCCTCTTCTGAAATTATGTCTTTGCCTGGTCAATTCTGCTTTTAATTTCTATCATACATCGTCCATCTGATGTTATGAATGTCCCCGAATACTTGAATGGAACCACCATAATGAGTAATCTAAATCTTATCAAAAAGGCTGAGATCCGAAGAGAACTTATCGCAAACATTAGAGACAGTCGTCATGGAACAATGAAATAACTGGAGAGATTTATAGAAGGAGAGACTGAGGAAGACAGCAAGAGAGGATTCTCGTCAGCCTTTTGACATGGCATGGACTGGCACCAGCACACGAAATATGGTATGCTGGTAATGATCGCTTGAAGTGGCGAGACATGAATCACAATGTTTAAACGAAACTCTGCCTCTGTCAGCGCATGGTGGATACGCCACCACATAACAATCATCAAGATGACATTTGGCATATCGCACTGGCGTAATGTTCGCTGGATTCAAATATATTTATAGATCAGTAGTCCTTCGATACATGATGTAATTAATATGAAAACATGGGTAACTATTTCTCAGAACATTGCCTGGGACCAAATTCATACTGTTTAGAAATGTTGGTACACACACATGCAAGGGAGCTTGAAATAAAAATCCTTGCATTTATTTATTGCTTTATGCTTTATTGTGAAACATGCCCTTCAGCCCAGCAAGTGTATGAGTGCAGCAGCAAGTTTCAAAAGAGCGTGCTTCAGTAGTGACCCCATCGATAACAGCCGCTGCAGTCTCGTACGTGACAACCGTTGATTGACCTTGCGTGGCAACGACAAAACCCATATTGACCATTGATTCCTAATGAATTTCTAAATCTGTCATCCCTTCACTCATCAACAGACAGTAGAAAGATGCTCTTCTTTGATGCATTTAGAAAGTGGGGCACCCATCTTTAAACTATCATTTTGACATCACCATGTACGGTCACGAGCTTAATTTAACACTCTTTACATCCTTAACCACAATAACGACAGGTTACAAGACAATGGCATATTAATAATTTCTATCACAGTTTTATTGCTTTCATTTGAAGCCCCCTGGTATTTATAATTTAAACTGACTCCATGGGGGCTTTGAAATCGTCACCACTGGCTACTAAGACTGAACCTGGTACACATTTTAGTCTGGATCGACCTGGGAATCTAGGTCTTTTTTTTAATGCTAAGCTTAGATTCAGTGCGGATTTGAAGCTAAACATTCAGGCCGGAAGGCGAGTGTCTAACTGTTATACTATCATGGCTGCGATCACAGACAGTAGCAAGTAAATCTAGAGAAATTTAACTTACTTGAAGTGTGGCGTTCCCTGTCCTGCAGACCTGGATTCAGTTTCCCTTTATCAGGTTGGGTCAGAAACAATAGTTCACAGTTGTGTTGCCTCCTTTTATATTGCAGCACAACGACGTATCAGTCTATACGAAACAAGAGATAAAAAAAACTCTATATCTGCTATTGTTGATTGAGAAATATGTTTTTTTTTTTTGGGGGGGGGGGGGGGGATGGAAACTGAATGATTACATTTAATAGTCGTTTCCAAGCATAGTATCTACTGCACCGTGTCTGCTGTTGGGCTCGTGTCTGTCGTTTGGCTTGGCAGGGTGACTGGCTGCCTTTGAAAGTGCTGCACAGCGTCATTATATTTTTTTTTTCTCCGATTTTGCTTCTGTGTATTGTGCTTTGTTATGTGTGCACTAATATAAGTTTTTACCAAGCGATTTGTTATCCAAATTGACATACTTGACCATCGGTCTGACCCATTCGTGTTCCTTCAACCGATGGGCAGACATCGCAGTACCTCCATGATCACTGTGCAGTAGTTGACTGACATATCCTTTTTCTTGGTGATGAAACCATTTCCTGTAGGCTTGTTCTTGCTTAACACCAATTTCCAACATGCAGCTCATCATCTCTGACCCTCTTGTGCCAACGTCTTTGAAACACAGCGCATGCGAAATGTCTCACTGTTATTACTTCTCCCTCCAATAACCACTGCAGGCAGTCTCTAGGCTCTTTCATTTCCTGTCCTTAGCGTACCATGGTGAGTACTGCTTCTCTCAAGACGCCTGCCTTCCCCTTCTCTCTTTCTTTCTCTCTCTCTCTCTCTCTCTCTCTCTGTCTGTCTCTTTCTCTCATTCTCTCTCTCTCTCTCTCTCTCTCTCTCTCTCTGTGTGTGTACTGGGGATTCTTTGTGGATGTTTCTTAAAATGTTTGCATGTCTCCCAACACGTGTAGTTGTTCGCGTGCGGACTAATCTAAATTTTTCTTTGTGAGAATAAAAAATATAATGGGTGAAAAGGGGGAGGGATGCTCAACCCTCTTTTAGTTGTCTAAGGTGTTATGGCCTCAAGCTTTGAGGAAGTGCACCGCATGCAATATGTCTGCCCTGTTATTACTCTCCCCCCCCCCCCACCCATTAACCACTGCAGGCACAGTCTCTCGGCTCTTTCAGACCCAACGGTGGACCGTACGTGATGTTTAAAAGCTGTCCGAAAGACCTCCAAATGCTTCCCGCTTGCTAAGATTAGCGTAGAGCCAAAAGCACATCTGTACATATGCAGAGAGCCAACTGAGTCTACATTTCCAAAGAGCGAGACTTCTCCAGAGACCCCTCCAGTCTATCCCAATTTAAACCTATCTCGTTTAACCTAACAGTCAGATAGCGTCCAAAATGCAAACATCAACACTGAAAAACCCCACGCTTTGCGCATGCGCAATTTCTTCGTCGTCAGGGAAGTATCTAAAAGGGACCAATCATATGCTTTCAAATAATAGGGCCGATGAGCGGAGCAACTATGGGGTAAACCGTTTGCTATGAAGTTGAAACTAGGATTACCAGATTACCAGGGCCGCTGATATCTGGTATGGCGACTGGTTTCTTAGTTTCGTAAATCACCAGGATTGAAAGTATTTAATTTCGCATATGGAAATACAAAAAGGTCTTTGGACACCCGTTAAATTAATATGTAAAATGCCATATTATAGCATTTAGAAACAGCTGTTGCTATGTGTCAAACATTAGTATTTTCTGGTAAAAAATGTATTTTATCCTAAATAAATGCACGAGGTGGTGTCTTTAGTATTAACTTTTCAATGCTAAATTGTCTTCAAATGACATAAATCTTGTGTGTAATCTATTCTATGAATGTCGAACTTTACAAAAACGAAAATATTGAAAAAGTGATGTTTTTGTCATAAATTAGGGAAAATGTTGTTATACTGTTTTCCTTTCTATGGGTAATTTTACGAAACTGCTGTTTAATTTTTAAATCTCTCATAATTTTTCTCACTGTCTCTTCATTGAGATTTTTTGGGTGGACTCATTCTCTAGTCATTGTGTGCGTAGTGTGTGATTCCTTATTCCGCTGCTTGTTATGACCGTTTTATGTATATCGCGGCCATGGTTTCCTCCTTTTCACCACAAGCTGTGATGAGAGCGACGTTCTGTAAAGGACTATCTACAAACACGAAAAAAAAGCTGTTACATGTGAACAGAAACCTTATATAGATTAAATCAGCAAGTTTTATTGTCTGAAAAATCAGGACAAAGTGTGTGGAGACTCAAACAATACAAATTCAATGTCAAGAAAAATCAGTTTTACTCTTTGGAATACGAATGGCCAGATCTTCATACCTTTTAGGACACGACTAATTATGTAGGATGACTGGGTTTTTTTTGGGGGGGGGGGGGGGGGGGGGGGGGGGGTGGGGGTGGGGGCAGTTCCAATCTCTCAGAATTGCAAGGTAAACATAATTCTTGATACTCCTCACGCTCGCACATGTCGTAAAACATACTCATATTTCCGATGGTTATTATACCAGGACAACTATCTTGGCAGGTGAATACTTTAACTATTATTGTTTACATGTGTTCTCATCTTCACCCTGTAGATATAAGCTTCAGTGATCCGCACAAAGCGTCAAGTCTCTCCGATGCATGCATGAATAACGCTAGATTGATGGCGATGATTATAGTTTAATGGGAATATGATACTCAATAATGATATAATTGTGAACTTTGCTGTAGAGTTAATTATGTAGCTTTATATCTCAGCTCCGTCAGCAGAGTATTCTATGCTTACTGAAATATGGATTTTCGCCTAAAAATTTTTGTTAAAGATTAACCGGAAACAGAACATTCCACATCAATAACTCAGTTAAATGTTATAATTTCTGCACCGTACTAAAACAACTTGCTGGGAATATTTCACTTCAATGTGCTCAGTAACATTGTCACTACTGGCTTTTCTTGAAAAATGCATCAAGTGATCATTGAATCAAGCTCCTCTTCAATCAATCATTGCATCCGACTTCCCTAGGAAATTGTTTGACTGCTTTCAGTAATCTCATTATAATTCCGGATCTTCTAATTGGAGATTAAGAAGCGTAGAGATTATTTCTCATTATCCCGGATGTGGTATTTCCCATTCTTCACCTACTCCCACCTTATCTCATTTATTCAGAACACACAGAGGGCCACATTCAATTTCCATTCCATTACAGTAAAGGGGGAGAATCGCCATTAAACGCGATGTCCAAGTAAAAGTCACAGGTCACGCACAGTTCCCACGGCGGGTGATAAAACAAAACCATTCAATGCCTTGAAGAATGGGCTAATGTATTACTTGCGTAGGAAACTGGATTGGGGTGTTTTATTTTTCTTCAAATCAACGGATTACATTACAAATTAAGTATGTGTCCTAATGTTATTGTTTGGGAAACACAGAATTGACAGGCTTCGATTTTTTTTTTATCATGGCTTTAGACAAAACAATTCTAGATTGACACAAGGCAACCGGTTAAAATAAAAAGAATCGTATTACTCTCAGTCATCTCCTTGTGAGATGAAATTTTTCGTTTTTTTGAAGCCCCACCCTAGCTCTTGCCAGGGGCCGCAATATAGCCCTGCCATAAATATGGTCTAATGGCTAAACGCGGTTTCTGGAACCTCTCCACTGTGATCCTCATCCACATGGTGGCACTTTGTGTCATCGGGTGTTTATCCTTGTGTGATGTCCTGGTGGGGTAAAAACCTACTACTTCTAATAAAAAGAATTCCTTATATTGTTACTGGTTGCGGTATCGATGGTGTAAGGATATTTGTTGATTACAGATTGAAATTAGGCAAAAATCAATAACACAATAATTTTATCTTTGTTTTACTGACGAAATTTTTCCTTAAATTAAGCAAGAACGAATCAATTGAGAAGACAGTAGGGTGACCATAAAATGCAGTTCTCATCGGGACCGCATCATTTATAGGTAAGCCCAGACCGTGGATTGGAACAATGGAATTTGTTGTTGTTGAGTACTAAAGATGCGGCGTCAGCGGCCTAGGCGTTGGAGTCCGACTCAGGTGTCCAAATGAAGCAATGATGCGCAATACAAGACTCTTATTGTCTATTAGCCTCTCTTGCTCAAGCCCACCTCACCTTCACGTGGTGGACCCTGTTCTTCCCAGCAATTCAGTTGAAGGTTGGGGTCTCAACCCCCAGCGGGAAACTGAATGGGACAACAAACGAGGTAAAGGCGAAGGGATGAGCCTACTCTCCCTCTCAAGAGATCCTGAAATCGGACATACTGGGCCAGAAGGCGGATCAAAAACCACAGTACTACGCAACCCTACGCTATATATATATGATTACACCGTCAGAAAAATTTAATGTTGGTGCTCGCCCTGTGGAGCTCCACCAGGCAGGTGCAGTGCCGGGTTCTGAGCCTCGACAGAATCCATCCCCAGCTACTGGAGGACCTCCTAGACCGTCCTGTGGAGTCAGGAGACGGCGGAGGATAGCTACTGACCAAAACCAGTTAGACAAAAAAGATCCCAAATTTCCTTTTGTCATAATGCACTGGAATGCAGAGAGGGTCAGCAGTAAGCAGGCTGGCTACAGCAAAAAGTTGGAGCTGGAAAACATCCTCTATGAAAAGCATGTCAGTGTGTGCTGCATCCAAGAGACCCATTTGCAGGCAGATCAGATATTTAAAGTGAGAGGTTACCAGTGCTTCAGATCTGACAGACAAGGCAGGCGAAAAGGAGGAGTACTTACCCTTGTAAAAAATAGTATCAATCCATGCGAGAAAATGTCTTATATGGATCGAGCTGAGTACCAACTCCTGCAGCTTAAGACAGACAAAGTGGAATTAGAACTCCTTAATTACTACTGTCCCAATGACAAATCGCTAAACCTCAGCTCTGTGCCAGTACCAAATACCAACTTTATTGCAGTTGGATACTTCAACAGTCATTCACAGAGCTGGGGCTATAACCATCTCGACAATAGGGGTAAAGAGGTGGAAACATGGCAAGATGACCACTCTCTGATCCTGATCAATGCCCCCTCAGATACTCCTACCTTCTACTCCAGAAGGTGGCAGACAACCCCAGATCTTGCCTTCTCTACCCCAGATATATCTGGAATGATAAGTAGAGAGGTGGGAGACCAGCTGGGGGGCAGTGACCATCGCCCGATTTTTCTTACTATCCAGAATGTACCAGTTAATACAGGCCCAGTCATCACAAGATGGAACTACAAGAAAGCCAACTGGGGCCTGTACAGACACAGGACAAGCACATTGTTGTCTGCTCTCAAGGTACAAAATAGGGATATCAATGCTATAGTGCACGATTTCAATAGAAGTATTCTACAAGCTGCAAAAGAAGCAATCCCCAGAGGCTGTCGACACAACTACAGACCGTACTGGTCCAGCACACTCCAGGAATGTCAGGAAACAATGAATCAGGCAAGAAAGAATGCAGAATCCCAACCTTCACCTGACAACCACACCAAATGGAAAAAGGCTGTAGCAGTGTTCCAGAGAACTAAACTTGAAGAAAAACGGAAAAGCTGGAGAAATAAAACAGCATCTCTAAACCTTGATAAAGATGGCAAGAAACTCTGGAGATTAGCCAAATCACTAATTGAAGAGAGTTTCTCTCCTAGACAAACAATCACGCTAAGTGATGGTGACAAAATCTTCAGAGGAAAACAAGCTGCAGATTTGTTTGCCAGAACATATGGTGTTGAAAGCAACCTGACCCTGAATGAGGCCCATCAGAGAGAAATAAGGAAAGAAATACAAACAAATAAGAGACAAACAGATACTTCTGCCTCTATGAGGGAGCCATTTACCATGGGTGAACTACAAAATGCCATATTTAGGCTTAAGTTAAAAAAGTCTGCAGGTCCAGATGAAATCAGCAACGAAATGCTAATCAACCTGAGCTCATCTGCTAAAGTAAAGCTGCTGGAAATTTTCAACATCAGCTGGGAGAAAGGTTTGGTGCCTCAAGTATCGAGAGAAGCCATCACAATACCCATTTTTAAAAAAAAAAGGAAAAATTAAGACACAGGCTTCGAGCTATCGCCCAATTAGTCTCACAAGCTGTGTAGGAAAGACATTGGAGAGAGTACCACAGGGAGGAGTTATCTCTCCAACTCTCTTTCTTGTGTATATAAATGATCTGGTGAAAGACCTCCCTACAGGAGTAAAAGCTGCCCTGTATGCAGATGATCTGGCACTCTGGTGTACCGATGAACACACCACAGTGGCAAATATAAGAACGCAGCGAGTAGCAGATTTCTTGATGACATGGGCAGAAATATGGCATGTTGCCATCAACACAGACAAAACATCCACAACGCTTTTCTCTCTTTCCCCCAGGGACAAAGCTGCTAGTATTCACCTAGGAACATCCTTGCTAAAGGAAGAAAGCTTCCTCACTTATCTTGGAGTAACATTTGATAAAAGGCTCACATGGAGCAAACATATAGAAACTGTAGAAGGGGAGGCCAGGAGACGACTATGCCTACTTAGAAAACTGGCAGGTACAGGATGGGGAGCGAATGGAAAAACAATAAAGAAAGTTTGTAATGGAGCGATAAGACCCCACTTGGAGTTTGGTGCAACAGCATGATCAACAGCTGCTAATTCCCATCTACAATCGTTAGACAGAGTGCAAAATCAAGCTCTTAGAATCATCACAGGATCCATGAAAACTGCTCCAATCCTGAAGATGCAGGAAATAACTGCAATGCAGACACTGTCATATAGAAGAGACACTAAAACTATGATCCTGGTGGAGAAGTTTAATAGTATGCAGTCACACCCAATGAATAAAAGGTTAGATGACCTGGCATTAGGGCGTCTCAAACGTAGCAGTTTTGTCCATCGGAGGAAAAGACTTAACAGACAGTATCAAGCTGAACTACCTATTAGAACAACACCGCTGAAACCTACCCTGTACCCTGTACCTTGGGAGCAAGTCAGTGATACAATACAGATAATGACTTCAGTCAATGGATTCACAACTGGAGATAAGTCCAATGATCTTCAAAAACGAACAGCTGCTCTTAGCATGATTCATGAAAACTATTCCGAACAGTCATGGATACATGTTTACACAGATGTATCAGCAACCAGTGCGGTTAAAAATGGGGGTGCTGGAGTCTTTATTACATACCCAGGCAACCACCGCCACACAAAGTTGATACCCACTGGTAAATTCTGTTCCAACTACACAGCAGCGATTGTAGCACTAGAGCAGGCTGTCGAAATGTTACACAACACCAGTTCTGACTGCAACCAGGTGGTCATATTCACAGATGCGCTATCAGTGCTTCAAGCCCTCAAGAGTGGCAAACTCCCTCACTTGAGATCTGAACTTGGCAAGGTGGCTGCCCAAAAGTGTACTGTACTCCAGTGGGTGCCATCCCACTGTGGTACACCACGAAACGAAACCGCAGATAAACTTGCTAAAAAAGGGGCAGAATGGACCAGGAAGAGAATGCAGTAACATACTATGAGAAGAAAAGGGTCATCAAGGCTATTAGAAGTGAACAGAGTCTAGCCAGAGATGACTACCACTTACTTGACCGGCATGGGCAGGTCATTGTCCTACGTCTCAGGACAGGACATAACAAACTTAACTAGCATATGCACAGGCTTCGTCTAAGTAGTTCACCTTTTTGCCCTTGTGGGCTATGTGTGCAGACTACAGAACATGTCCTGCAAGACTGTACCTTGTTCAGCCCATTAAGAAGGGAATATAGGCCCAGTGAGTCACCACTGTACACAAAGTTGTATGGGACGAAAAATGAACTCATAAAAACAGTCAAGTTTATCACAAGAACCTTTCTGTCAGTGTAAACCAGAAAGCGAACACAAGAAGAAGAAGAAGAAGAAGAAGAGTCCGACTCGTAATTCCGATTTTAATTCGATTTTGATCATGGTATGGGGTGTCACTGGTCGCCCCAGCATAAAATGGGTGCCAGGATGGATGTCCTGGGGAAGTAAAGACGGCCTGCGTAATGCTGACCACGTCACCAACCTAGTGCCGATTGCTCTGTAAAATATGGGTGCTCTTCCCATTTGCCTGATGCGTTCAAAGCGTGAAAAGGTATCTTCACTTTACTGAATATTGAAGGGAGGGTCAGGACCAACCTAAAACAACGACACTGTCCTCACAATATGGTCAGTCTACAAGAATTGGTCTCGAATAGTAGTGGATGCAGCTGTCATTCCAAGCATCAACACCACATTGATGCAGTCAAAGATTCGATGGGCAGTTCACGTCGTCCTCTTGCCAGACCATCGACTCCCAAAAATATTCGTGCATGGTGAGACACAGGAAGATATATGTTCCCATAGTGGCCAGAATATTAAAAAACACATGCACTCTAAGGACATGCTAATTGCATTACTTGAGGTTTTTAATACAGACCCAGACATTTTGGAGGCTATTGCACAAGACAGGTTACATGGCTAACGTCTTTTCGAAGAGAGGCAGCGACCTCCGAGGCTTCAAGAAATAGGGCAAGCGAGCAGCGCAGGCAGGCTATAAAGACCAATACAACAGGAGCTTTACCTAAAGATACTGTGCCTTTGATGTCCTAGATCCTTACGGGCCCTTGTTGGGCTTATAAGTCACCTCTGGACACACAGAACTCAACTATAGTTTCATGAAACTAGTGATGGACAAACAACAATGACATGTAGGGCGGTCGGTAGTTATGTAGCGTGTTTGAGAGCGTATTTGGGCTCAACCGCCTTCTTTATCCTTAGTAAAAGATTGCGGCCATATGTGCTTGGTTTTCTCCGGCGGTTGCAACCGCCAGCGTCTTTATCCTTAGTAAATATCGATCGAGAGGTTGGTGACGGCACGATTTCAGGGCGGGGGGAAGGTATAATAAATCGATATGTTGTCTTCTGTGTCTCCCAGGGGTGCCAGGCGGGGAGAGACATATGGTGCATAAATCGATATGTTGTCTCCATAGCAAAGGATGACTCATTGTCGGTATGTGGGTATTTTTAAGCGGAGTGATTTAAGGAAGGCAAATCGATATTTCTTTAGTGTATTATTGCTCGGGCGAATAAATCTATACTTTGCAGGAGCATTATTTTCTTCATAATTGCAAGAGACAGATGGCGTTTGACACGTCTGTCGATGTGGTTATATAAAGGGCGACGTCAGGAACAATAGTTAGGCAAGCAGCAGGGCGGGCAGGGCAGGGAACCTCAGGCGACAGGGCGACTAAAAGGCTTGGTGTTCGTTTATGGGTTCTGTGATAGACAAAAATTAGGAGTGGTTTGTTAGCGAGGGATATATATATGTTACAACAATTTAGGGGATATGAAAATAGACTTATAGGCGGCAGTTACAGGCGACAGAGGGGATCCGTTTTAGGTTTACATAAAGAACCTAGGAAGGTGGCTTGATGACCGGGGATATATGAGAAAGGGCGTCTCGGGCGCCGTCATCATCATCTGTGTCATGGGAGCGAAGGCCGATCGCTCAGAGATGGCTTGAGCTGTAGTAAAAAGGAGAATGTACGACAGAATGATGGGTGTCTGGTAATACTGTTAAGGACCGAAGAGAAGCGGCATAATTGGCAGACTATCTGACTTTATAAATAAATTTACGAAGGTTCTGATTGGTCAGTAGGATTCAGTGGTTATTCTGCTGGAGCAGTCTATTTAGGAAATCTTGACAGGCGGTGTCGCTCAACGGGGTACGCACACACGTACGCACGCACGCATGCACGCCTGTGGGGTTGTTTTAGTGGATAGATAAAGAAACCTACGAAGGTGGTTTGATGGTAGGGAGAAAGTGTGGCTTGGGCGCCATCATCATCCGCATCGTCATAAACTGTCCATCTCTTAGTAACATTGAACAGTTTTAGAATAGTGTTGTGTATCTTTTACCTCGATAAAAGTAGCTGTTTAGCAACAGACAATATCATTATAAGTTATGGACCCGCGGTGGAGGCATTCTTTTACCTCTCTAAAAGCCGGACCTACCGGTAGCGGTAAAACTGTATTTGTGCAGAAGTTTTCAAAACATCTGAGTGCTATGGTCGACCCGGTGCCGGAGGAGATTATTTGGTGCTACGGGGAATGGCAAATTCTGTATGACAACATGGTGGGCGTCATTTTTAATGAAGGTCTTCCGGATATGGAACAATAGCAGAGGGATAGGCGACGTCTAATTGTCATAGATGATTTGATTTTCGAGACTGATGACAGAGTCATTTAATTGTTTACTAAAGGCAGTCACCATTGCAACATCAGCGTGATTTATATTGTACAAAATCTATTTGGAAATAACAAAGAACAAAAAACAATCAGATTGAACGCGCATTACCTGATAGTTGTCAAAAACTCTGGTTCACAGATCACCAGCTTGGACAAACAGATGTATCCCGGCCGCGTTTTCTACGTCCAAAAAAGCTTTAAAGACGCTACGGATAACTCCCACGGTTATTTGCTGTTCGACCTCCGAAAAGACACCCCAGACCAGCTCAGACTACGCAGCGAAATATTCCCTGACGAGAAACGAGTAGTGTACGTACCTAAATAATGTCTGACAAGCTAAAGCAACTCGTAATCCAACGTACCGCGATCGAAACCTGCGTGGGTTGCGTGGATTTTTATCGTGGTCGACCCAGCCTCAAATGGGTACCAGGATGGAATGTCCTAGGAAAGTGAAGACCGCCGGCATAATGCTGACCACATTACCCACCGAGTGCCGATTGGTCTGTAAAACATGTGGGTGCTCTTCCCATATGCCCGATGCACCTAATGGCGTGTAAAGGGATCTTTTCTTTACTTTTACTTTAAGCTAAAGTGACAAGGCGAGATGCTGCGTTTTTTGTGTGGGGCGAAAGCCCACACAGCCAAAGACATCATAAAAACTGCCTCACCGGAGCTCGTAAAAACACTTTGTGAATGTTGTCACAACGTATTAAAAGGTAATGTCGCCCTGACACCCGACCAGAAGAGACGTTTGTGTCGTTACAAAAACAACCTCAGAGCGCTCACCAAAAAGAAACTTTCATTCAAAAAGCGAAAAGAGATTTTACAACACGGTGGGTTTCTCGGGGCGTTATTAGCGCCAATACTAAGTGTGGTAAAAGGTATCTTGGATTTCTTACCATGGGCAAGAAAATTATATTGATTGACCCGCGTATGATGGACTCTGTGTTTCAAAAACAATATGTACCACCCGATACAGTCAACGATAGCCTACGTGTTTTGGATACTCATATGCAACATGTCCTGGAAAACGAAGAGCTGTCGCCACGTGACAAAGAACGACTATATCAACAGACATTACAACGTTACTTGACTCGTCTGGATCATTACCGACACAAGTCATTGGGTGTAGTTGATATCAAAACTCCCACAGAAACCCCGTCGTCGCCGCCACTACCAGAACCGCTAACACTTAAAGCAGAAGACAGCGAGACAGTGACTCATTCACCGTCGCCGGCTAAAACTGTCAAGAAGACAGCTGACACGTAGACACCACCAGTCTCGTCGTATAAACTGAGACAAAGAATCAAAAAGTCTAAAATACCTACACCAAAGTGGGAGCAATGGCTGCGCAACTGAGAAAACTTTACTACGACCCAGGACAACCAGGGGCGTATAGTGGAGCTGTCACCTTAAAACGTCACACGAAACATTCGAGCAGACAGGTCAAAGAATTGCTGAGTCATGAAGATGCGTACACTCTGCATAAACCCGTACGGCGATTTTAAGAGGCGTCCGATTATAACTGGTGGACTCAGCCAACAATTCCAAGCTGATCTGATAGACATGCGTTCTTTACGAAAAGACAACAAAGGGATGGCGTACTTGGTTACTTGTACAGACGTGTTCAGTAAATATGCCTGGGCGATCCCCATAAAAACTAAAACTGGAAAAGCTTTAGTGGCGGCAGTCAGTAAATATTTGCCTAGCGAAAACCGCTCACCTTACAAACAGACAAAGGGTCCGAGTTCCTTAATCGGACGTTCCAAAAGTTTCTTAAAGATGAGGGTTTTTTTTTTCACGACGGAAAACGAAAATGTGAAAGCGGCGGTAGTAGAAAGATTTAACCGCACCTTGAAAAAAAAGATGTAGCGTTATTTCACTAAAACCAACAAGCAACGTTATATCGATGTGTTGGGTAGTCTTTTGCGGAATAACAATCATTCCTATCACCGCAGCATCCGTATGGCCCCTTGGACGTTAACCTCAGAAATCAAGAAGAAGAATGGGGTAATTTGTTTTCGAGTGTTGACAGCCCCAGCATACCCGTGTTTAAAGAAGGTGATCGTATCAGACTCGATCAAGCCACGCAGACATTCAAGAAAGGTTATATGCCAGCCTGGACTGAAGAGCTGTTTACTCTCAGCCGCGTCAACAGAACCAATCAGGTAACTTATGTGCTGAAAGACGATTCGGTGAGGAACTGTGCGGTGCGTCTAATAAGGAAGAAATACAGAAAGTTGGTGACAAAGAAATTTATCGGGTGGAAAAATTTTTTACAAGAACAACGAGCTGCCGGAAGTGGTAATGAATATTTAGTCAAGTGGTTTGGTTATCCGACCTCATTCAATAGCTGGATAGCGGACCTACAACTCGAGCGGTACGAAAATTAGTGTTATGGAAGAGGAAGTTGTAGACGAAGTGGATGAAATTACTGTCTTTGCGACAGCGGCAGACGACAGCGGCAGTGAACAACCTTGGTTTGGTAAACTACGACCACGCCCTGAACTTGTTTTCATCTCTCAAATGGTGATTATATATGTCGTCATCGGCGTATCACTATTCAGTCTGACGTACGGACCAGTTAGTGAACCAGAAGGAGAATTGTGGATCGTGCTTTTGTCTAGCTGTTTGGGTTACCTATTATCGAACCCGAAAATAGAGACGGCCTTAAAGCAACCATGAGTTTTTACGTCACGCTACCCAACAACGCCTCGCCAAAAATATTTCCTGACAATAAACGGGGTTACTTTTTCGTGAAACTGCCGCAGAGCATCAAGTTGAGTTCAAAATATCAAATCGGCCTGGCAGAGATTCAATTTCCCAGCAGTTATTTTAATATTCTAGAGTACGAAATCTCGATCGAGTACACCCCACCCAAAGACAGCAAAAAAGAAACCCAGAAAATTACATTACCGGCCGGTGTCTACAAGTTAGATGAAGATTTTATCGATGCTTTGAATCTACTGCTGCTAGAAAATGAGGAGGGTGGTGATGGGGTATAGCGAATCCATTATAACAAGTACACGAACATGGCCGTCCTGCAACTTTACGAGAAAAGCGTTCAGATTGTTATATGCGAACTCTTGAGATCTATTTTACGCCTGACCAATCTGTGTCTAACCAACACTGACATACCACTAGTCGACGAGTATGAGGTAGATATCGATAGCGACATGAGTAATGTCTACGTCTACTGCGATCTCGTCACAGCGAGACCTGTGGGTGATGTCATGGTTCCCTTATTGCGTACCGTCCCTATTATGGACAGAGTTTCGTCTTCGGTGTTTCGCATCTACGACAAACCACACTACGTTCCTATGAGTCGTTTTTCTTTTGACACGGTGGAAATACTTTTAACCACTGACAAGGGAAAAACTATACCATTCAAGACTGGATCTTTGGTGGTGACGTTATATTTTAGAACTCTGAGACATTTCAATCTAGAATAATGGTGAGACTTCGAAGTCCTGAAATGTATGAAGATTTTTACTGTCAGCAAGCAGGACATGTCTTACCGGTATTTATCGCCAGAAAAAGTCAACGTGGGCGAGGTCTGGGTAGTTTCTTCGGCGATTTAGGTCGCATGGTTCTTCCTTGGTTAAAGACAGGCGGTGAAGCACTGCTAAGAGAAGGTGTTGGTACGGGTTTGCAAGTCGCCCAAGATGCTTTAGCTGGTCGGAATGTCGGAGATGCGTTTAGAGAACATGCCAAGGAAGCGGAAAAAAGGTTACTTCAAGGAGCTGTTGATCACCTGGCCGGTAACCAATCAGGAAGCGGGATTCGTCGACGCCGCGCTGCGCCACCTGGTGAGCCTCTGAGTAAAAGGTTTAAAGCATCACCCCGACCTCGTCATTCTCACAAACGTCAGCTGCCTCACAAGAAGAAGAAGTACTCGGATATCTTTGATAATGTCTCTGATTCATCCTAGTTCGTGTGAATGTCTTCACTCTGGTTTGGATTTGTTCAGCATACCACCATCCCAAGCAGAGGCTGAGAAGGGGCAGTTTGTGGAAATACATCCACTGGCGTCGCTAGCTCCCGGAGCTCCTATAGAGTTTGCCATCTCCGGGAACAGTGAAGAATACTTGGATCTTTTCAATAATTTTTTTACATGTCAGATCCAAAGTCCCGTTAAGCAACGGTGACAGTATACCACAAGAGGCCGCTGTGGCACCCTTCAACTATTACATGCATAGTTTATTTTCTCAAGTCGACGTTTCCCTTAATAATTCGCTGATTACACCTAGCGAAAACAGTTATCAGTATAGATCGTACCTTGAGGCCACGCTGAATTATGGTGAAGACGCCAAGAAGGGCCCCCTTCTGCTTCCATGTACCTCAGCGATACCGCGGGTTTTATGGATGACACCCAAGAGTTTGGTAATAAAGGCCTAAAATACGGCGACAGCTAGCCAGCAATAGTCAAGAAATTGATATGATGGGACGCTTACACGCCGACATTTTCGCCCAAGACTGCTACCTATTAAACGGCGTAGATGTCAAGATCAAACTTACACCTTCTAAAGACGTCTTCAATCTTATAGCTCATGATGCTGCGGTTGGTTACAAGTCTATTATAACACACGCTACCTTGATGGTTCGAAAAGCCAAATTAAATCCAGCCATCTCTCTAGCCCATGAGAAAGCCTTTAACAAGACCAATGCTAAATATCTGCTGAAACGAGTGAATCTGAAAACCATTTCTATCCCCAAAGGAATGTTATCTCACACCCAAGAAATGTTTTTCTGAGTCAGACACCTACCAGACTAGTGATTGGACTAATTAACTCTGTAGCCTTTAACGGTTCCTACAAGACTAACCCGTTCGATTTCCAACACTTCGGATTAACGTATCTAAACGTGAGTGTCGACGGTCGTAGTGTCTCTAGTAAACACCAGACGATGAGAATAATCGCTACGTGAAAGCGTTTTTCGGCACTATGTTGGCTATGGGCCTGGTGGGTAAAGATGCCGGTAACGATATCGAATACAGACATTATAAGAACGGGTACGCTCTCTACGCCTTTGACCTTTCACCTAGTCTGTTGGATGGGGACCAGTTTGAGATGCCTCGTCTGGGGCGTTGTCTTTAGAATTTAAGGTCGCCACCATCACATTCGAACCATTACAAGTTATAGTCTACGCTGAACCAGACTCTGTACTCGAAATTTCCAAGACACGACAAGTACTTTTGGACTACGCCTAAGATCATGAACACGCAACAGATACATCAAATACTATTCGCTGACCACATTGTCGGCCGAACACATCGTGTAGACGTATTGGCCCGTGATCAACTACCTATAAATTTAAAGCGTCACAAGACAGCGGCGTTTGTCATTAATACTGATGGTAGCGACTAGCCGGGTTTGCACTGGCTTGGTCTGTACTACGACGGCGTCGGGCGTTTTACCTATTTTGACGCTCTCGGGCTCCCGCCCTATCACGCCGACATTATAAGATTCATCGAGCGCCACTCGACCAGACCATTCAGTTACAACCCTCGTACCTTACAAGACTTACAGAACAGTACTTGGGGACTATACGTTATTGATTTTATTCTGATTAAATGCCGCGGTGGTCGCCTGCGCCGAGTTTTACAGCCGTTTTCGTCTTCGTATAGACAATACGTCAACGACCGAATAGTTTGGCGCCTCGTTTCGCCCTTAAACATCAAAACAAGTCCGGACATGTCGAGTTTAAACCGGTTCTACAAGCTCACTGTGGGTATATAAACTGCCTGAGCAGCAACCATCTTCTTATAGCCGCCGTTATCCGCTAACCGAAGATGTCTACAGTCCCGACCAGTTGGGTGTATATGACTAGAAGCGACGAGGTGGTGAAACCTATGGGCGCTGGTTTGAACGCTGTTTCAGTCTCGCTTTATACAGGGGCACCCGCACTCCACTTGAGACGTTTCTTTGGCAAGGCAGATCTCAAATGTCCCACCAAAACGGGACTGACACTAAGTCGCCTAGAATTTGAGCAACTACTTGAGCTAAAGACGGAGATCCTGACAGAGTTTGATTGACTGGAGCTGCTAACCATTCCTTGTTACCCGCCTAGACCCAGGATTACAGAACCGTGTGCTGAAGAGAACAGCCCCATCGACAACACGGACGAATATACACCGGATCATGTCATCCGACACATTAAGACTGTCGAGAACAGCTGACCTGCTGCCTCTATAGATGACTCGGTTCCTTAGCAACTTGCAAAGAGAAGATGTCTGCGCCCACTTTGATTTTATGAATAAAAGAAATATAAAACGCAAAATTTTGTTGTGTTGCTATTTTTGTCTTAGTTATAAATATTGTATAGTTTTTATGTATATATCCGCCTTATACGGGTACAGCCAGCTATCCACAGCTATCTATTAGTCTCTAATTTATAAAACAGAAAGTAACCAAGGACACTATTCTAAAACTGTTTAACGTTACTCAGAAAAGGACAGTTTATGACGACGCTGATGACGCTGACGATGGTGCCCAAGCCACACTTTCCCCCTACCATCAAACCACCTTCCTATGTTTCTTTATCTATCCCCTTTTCGCGGTGGCCGGGTCACGAACTCCTTGTGGTCCGGGTTTACTCCCAGGGGTAGGCAGAAAAGCCACATTTCTCCCAGATTAACGGTATCTATAATGGAATCAAGGCCGAAGGGTTGCGATATCCATAGTACCGAGCCAAAGGGTTTACAATTCATGGTTTCTGGATACGTAAAAAAAAAATCTATCCCCTAAAACGACTCCGCGGCCGTGCGTGTGTGCGTCACCGCCTGACGAGTTTTCCTAAACCGACTGCTCCAGCGGAATAAAGACTGAATCCTACTGACCAATCAGAACCTTCGGATATTTATTTATAAAGTCAGATAGTCTGCCAATTATGCCGCTTCTATTCGGTCCTTAACAGTATTACTAGACACCTATCATTCTGTCATACAATCTCCTTTTTTACTACAGCTCAAACCATCTCTGAGCGATCGACCTTCGCTCACATGACACAGATGATGATGCCGGCACCCGAGCCGCCCTTTCTCATATATCCCCGGTCATCAAGCCACCTTCCTAGATTTATTTGTATACTATGTGTATAGATGTGTATGTATGGAATGTGTGTGTGCATGTTAGTTAGTTAGTTAGTTAGTTAGTTAGTTAGTTGGGTTATCGTCATTGCACTCCGGACATGTCCATAGGTGCTCAGATCCTCCCCTCAGTATGAACCCCAACGTCCGATGGCTAATAGTACCAGTTCTATGTTGATTAACAAGTCTTCTGACGTGTCCGGTGTGCGTCTCGTTTTTTGCTGTGCCGATCTTAATTCCCAATTCTGCCATTCTGGCGAGTGATGTGGATTCACTGCCACCAAAGTCCTCTATCCTTCCCATTTCTCTGAGGGCATTGATAATATCAGCATGATCCATAGGCCGACCATCGGTAGTGATAGCGGATCCAGCCAACCTGTCAGCTCTTTCATTTCCATCGACGCCTGCGTGTCCCGGAACAAAAATAAAGGTGACTCCACGCACAGTGGACTTCTGTAATGATTCAAGCCATTGTCTTCGCACTGAACCTGCCTGAACCGTCCGGATCATACTCATTGAATCACTGAGTATACATATGCGGGTGTATTTTTGTGTTTCAAGCCAGGCAAACGCTTGCGTCACTGCCATCACCTCCATCGTCATGCTGCTGGTTGTCATGGAGAAGGCACCGTTGGCTTCTTTGACTGTTCTGCCCGCTGAGCGTGCTGTAAATGCCCATGCGCTTCTTCTTTGGCGTATAACGGATCCGTCTGTATAGATTAGTGCATCTGCTTCGTCTGAATTTTCACCGATGAGAGCGTTGACCTCTGCATTAACAGCAACAGGATTCTCTTCTCTACATCGCCTGTTGAGTGTGACAATACAGGAAAATGTACAAATAAACGCCTGAGGCACAGGTATCCATTCTGCATCAGGTATGATGTCGGTTAGGCTGCATATTTGCCTAATAACATCTTCTGCCCGACCTAGCCACGATTTTCCCCTCTTCAGTCTGTCGCCCTTTTCACTAAAAAGCGCTTGATGCAGTGGGTGTTTCTTATCAGCACATATTTTGAGGTATGCCCGAGCTCTCCACATCCTGATCCTTTGGTTCATTGTTGGAAAGTCAAGTAGATACCTCATTGCTTCACATGATGTGTCTCTTGTACATCCCAAAATAATGCGCATGGCTTCATTTTGCACCGTTTCGAGTCTTTCAATCTGGGTAGCACTGACAGTGAGGATGGCCAGAGCGTATTCAATGGGTGAAAGGACCAGACCGTAGAATAGAAGTATTAGTAGTCTTTGCTCGATATTGGAAGCAGCCATAATCCTCATTGCAGATAGACCTTTGGGGGGTTTTGTTATCATATGGTCAACGTGTTCCCTGAATGACAAGCTGCGATCGAACCTCACCCCGAGAAACGTCATAACGTTGGTTCTGATCAATATATTATCACGCATTTTCACTTCTGGTAAGTCCGACTTGACAATGTGATTGTTCAAAGAGAGTGTGTGCATGTATATCCATAAATGTATGTGTGTGTGTGTTTTCTGTTTGTGCATTTATGTCTATGTATGTGTATGCTTGTATATGTATGTAGATGCATCTGTGTATGTATCATGTATGTCTGTATATGAGTTCGCATGTATGAGAACATAGGAGTATGTATACGTGTGTGTGTGAGTGTACGATTGCGTACACATAATGTGTGTATGCATTATATTATCACTTATATTTCTTTATTAAATCCATAACATGCATTGGTAATAACAGGTATTGGTACTCTGAGAAATGAGTACTTAGAAGGGTCGAATGTCAGACGGGCCTGCGTGCCTAATTGGTAACCCTTTGAAAATAAAGTTGGTTCGTTTGTTCCTTCGAATTTATCAAAACCTAAAACGGATCCCCTCTGCCGCCTGTAACTGGCGCCTATAAGTCTTATTTTCATATCCCCTAAATTGTTGTAACATATATATATATCCCCCGCTGACAAACCACTCCTAATTTTTTTTCTATTACAGAACCCATAAACCAACACCAAGCCTATTAGTCGTCCTGTCGCCCCAGGTCCCCTGCCCCCGCCCGCCCTTCTGTTTGCCTAACTATTTTTCCTGACGTCGCCCTTTATATAACCACATCCACGGACGTGTCAAACGCCATCTGTCACCTGTAATTATGAAGATAATAATGCTCCTGCAAAGTATCGATTTGTCCGCCTGAGCAATAATACACTAAAGAAATATCGATTTGCCTTCCTTAAATCACTCCGCCTAAAAATACCCACATACCTACAATGAGTCATCCGTTGCTATAGAGACAACATATCGGTTTATGCACCATATGTCTCTCCTCGCCCAGCACCCCTGGGAGACACAGGAGACAACATATCGATTTAATATACCTTTCCCCCGCCATGAAATCTTGCCGATCGATAATTACCAAGGATAAAGACGCTGGCGGTTGCAACGGCCGGAGAAAACCAAGCACATATGACCGTCATCTTTTACTTAGGATAAAGAAGGCGGTTGAGCCCAAATACGTGCTCAAACACGCTACATAACTTCTGCGGTCTCCGATACCAGTGCCAGTTTTGGGACCGTTCATCACTCACTGGAAAGGGCTGCGTTTGAGAATTGCACAGAGCAAGCTTACTCAGGATTACTCATGCAACATTCTAACAAGACTTTACACCACGTCCACTTGTCTCGTGCTAATTCAGCTTCTACATGACTTTTATCATTTGCATTAAAAAAAACGTTTGAGTACTTTCCTGCTATTGCTTCCTGATTAACGTAGAACAAAGAAAGATTATGCACGACTCAGACATTTGAGACGAGAGATAACAATGAAACGCATTACTCTCAAGTGAAACTTCACGAAAGAGACTGTGCGTGTTGGATGTTGTTATTCCAGTGTCTGCTTTAATGTGCATTCATGTGAAGGTCGGAACTTGTGAAATATGATTGTTGCATAAACGCGGAAGTCAGAGTTTTGTCTTCAGTCAATGCACTGAATTATAATCTTGTTAGAGATCTCAAGCTCCCTCCTTTGTGGCATGGGGAGAAAACAGAGCTCGGTAGACAGTAAACCTGCCTGCTTGAGGTTCATGGCTCCAGTTCGTCATCTAGGTGGATTTTTAATTTTTTTTTTTTTTTTTTAGATACTGACCTGCTTGGCTCTCGGATTGGGCGGAGACAAGGTGACGAACTCATTGTGGTCTGGGTTAAATCCCAGGAGTAGGCAGGAAAGCCATATTTTCTCCCAGATTTACGGTATTTACAATGGAATCAAGGCCGAAAGGTTGCGATATCCATAATACCGAGCCTAAGGGTTAACAACTCTTGGCTTCTGGATACTAAAACAAACAGATACTGACCTCGGCTAACACATGTCTAACATTGCCTTTACTTTGTTGCATTTTCACATACCCAGCAATTGCTAGCAAACAAAACCAAACATGTTCTTATGCTGTGATGTTGCCATTAACAGCCGTTATTATTTGCACATAATTTGTTTCTGTCTTGAAGTGAATAAAAATTGAATTTACTGCTGGACACTGTGTCATCTCGTGAGATGTTAGCATGGTTAATGCTGAAGAGAACAGCGTCTTTTTCATATATAACTTTTGCACTACTAGACACTGTAATAACTCTCCATCATGTAAACTTGACTAATGCATCGTGCCTTCTGAATCTTAAGAAGTAGTAAATATAATGTCATCAGTAGGAGATGTTAAAATTTGTAGTAACACAGTCATTTCTTTCAGGTATTGAAATTGTTTTGTTTTTTTCTTCGGGTGATGCCGGTGTGTTTGAACATTCAGAGAGACTGGTTGGTTTTGCCCGCCTTGATGGTGAATTGATGCATAGCAAGCTCTGTGTTGTACGGATCCTTTGGGAGCGAATGAACAGTGGGAAGGCACACATAGATCATAACGGTCTGAGGAGAATGGTGCTGCGAGGAGTTACCGAGGGATCTGGCAAAAGTTCAACACTCAAGGGAAAGGCGAGACGAATCTGCAGTCAGACTCTTACTGGTACCATTGGAACTGCAACTAGGCGCTTGCTACTGGAGATGGTGATGGAGCGCTTATGGGAATTTCCCTGTGCTGTGATGTCTAACGAATTTAAGTTAAACATTCTCTTTCAGGTGTACACTCTTTCAATGTCAAACAGAACACCATCTCTAAAAGATGTAAATTTTAATAAATGAAGACACAACGTAATGTATCTCAAATGTAAAATAGATTAATATTAGAAACAGTATTATCTTCTTGAATGGATAGACAGATAGGGATGTAAACAGACGAACTTACATACATAAAGGCAGACGGACGGACATTCAGACATTTAACCTGACTAAAAGACAGGCATTCGGCGTTTTGGAGTTATTTTAGAAAACAATATACATTTGTAAATAATACGCCCCCTTCACTGTACCATTGGCTGGAAACTGTGACGGGATTAGCTTCTCAGTTTGACGTGAATGCTTCGCTGAATAGTTGTTTGGTTCCACGATCTATACTCAGTTAACAATCATATTAAAATGTAACGCTCACGAAAATTATGTGGGTTGACAAATAACTTCGTGTTCACTTGAGTTAAATTCGTATCTTTTTAACGAAAATGCGTAAAGAACGGATTTACTGTCCATTTGATAAATTACTGACAGCAGACTCTTCGATTGTTAAACACTGATGAAACGCAGTGATTGGGTTAATCTGCTAACACTCGTTAAGGAAGACCGGATGTAGAAATGTCGCGTGGGGGAATCAGTGTCTCTACATTTTATAAGGTTAATCCAAATACACAAATACATTTTTCAAAAACCTTTCGTCGTCTTTTTTCCTGATCAAACTTATTGACGTTTTTCATAAAACGTCCCGTGATATTTAAAAAGGACGTGCCTAACAACTCACTGAAAGCACGCATTTAAAAACCAAGCAATGGATAAGTTTATAATGGAAGAGGAAGCGAATAGTTCTACACCGGATCTGGACTCTGAAAGGGATGCTGGTGATAGTCTTCCGGGTTCAATATATCGAATACAATTATCCTATGCTAAGTTTTGATTCGCTACAAAGGAACATTTAAAACTATACAATTTCCATCTATCCGAATTACTATTCAAAATTTGTCGTTCCCATGTGGGGCGCTATTTTTCGTTATTTTGAAGCCACACCCTGGCTTTTGCCAGGGGCCGTAATACAACCTAACGGTTGAACGCGGTTTCCGGGACCTCTCCACGGGTGATCCTCATCACCGGGTGTTTACCGCTCTGTGTGATGTCTTGGTGGGGTTAAATTTACTTACTACTTATCTATTTAAACTGTCGTGACTTTTCTGAGCGAAGACAGCTGCGAACTTCAAAAGCTAACCTTCCTAATTCAAATTCCAGACAAAAAAATAGTTAATTCGGCCATGAAAACTATTGGCATTTCAAGAAAAATAAGGAAACCTCATTTATTCAGTTCTCACTGTCGTCCCGATGTGGGCTATATGGGATGCAATGTTTAGTTGTTTTGAAGTCCCACCCTGACTTTTGCCGGAAGCCCCAAATATAGCTTAGCCTTAAATAGGGCCTGACGACTGAACGGCGTTTCCGGACCTCTCCACGCCTGATCCTCATCCGCATTGTGGCTCTTTGTGTCATCAGGTGTTTATTGCTAGGGTGATGTCCTGGTGGGGTAAAACTTACCTACCTATCTGCTATAAGGAAATTTCAAAAGAAATGTACCAGAAATAGAAAAAGTCTTTTTTAAATTATTCCCCAGTGAAATACTGGCCCTCAAGCAACTTAGCCCAGTCTCTCGTATCTTGTGCTACCGTAAGTAGTTTCTACCACCACTACCCTAGTCTAATATAGTTCCTTTCTACCTTTCCTCGCTGTTTTCTTCTGTTTCTTGTATTTTTTTTTCTTTCTTTAATGGAGATGTCTTCTGTTTTTAAATGTTCGTTAGATATATTTCTATTCATATTATTAATTATTATTGAACCTTGCGTGTTATGAAAGAAGAAAAATCAATATTTGATGATGTGCTCCATCAACAGAAGATAAGTGTATTAGTCTTCAGTGAGTCACAACAGCAAAAGTTCAAGACAATGTTGTTTACATTTAAAGCCTGGTTAACTGGTTGGTTAATTCTTCATCACTCAATTGACAGTTGTGATTGATTGACAAAGTGAACTCCTGCTAATTTCTGGACAGACTTTGAAGACTGCTCTTCTAGTACCTAAGATCGTCTCAGAGACTAAATAACCACTGCCTGGCCAGACGACAACAATTTTCGTATCCCCTACCTGCATATTAACCTTTTCTTGTCCACTAATATTGTTTCACAGGTTGCCCTTTGTTTATAGCTTACCTTCCGGACTTGACTGAGGGAGAGGCAAAGAGGCAGACATAGATTACAAATTGCGCCCCCATCCCACACACACACACACACACACACACACACACAGACAGAGAGTTAAAGAGAGAGAAAGAGAGAGAGTGAAAGAGAGAGAGAAAGAGAGAGAGAGAGAAAGAGAGAGAGAGAGAAAGAGAGAGAGAGTCCATTTGATTATTATCTGTGAGCGAAGATGTTCCAGTGCTACGAATCCTACCATACCCAAGAGAATTATAGTTATCGAAAGCGGGATCAGTATGTTTAAGAAATTAGCTTTTTGAAGAGATGTAATCAAATTTTCAGCATTACATGAATTACAATTACTTCCTACAGATTTTGATCCACGACGGTTTTCTCAATTCAGTTTAAAAAAATAACAGTCAGCTTGTACTGTTACTAATGTACCATGTTTATTAGCTTCAAATATCAGTCGACTGTTGCAAAGATAATTACAATTACAATCATAATAACCAAACGTTTCAAAGGGAAATGATACACACTGTTAGGTGTAGTTTTGTATGTTGTTGACTTCTCTGCTGTATTCTGTCAGGTATTCGGAGTTCTTGACTCGGTGAACACTGAAACATTTCCTAAATTTTCTAAACAGCTTTATCTAACTTATGTCGTTTGACGATGTGTCAGACAAACGAACATGATTTCCCTATATTACCCTCCCCACCCCCCCCCCAACTCTCTCTCTCTATCTCTCTCTCTCTCACGTACGCACACATACACAGGCGCGCGCGCACACACACACACGTCTGCTGGTGCTCGGTGTTGTCAGAGAAATTATACCGCTTTCTTCTTGATGCAGCTAGTTAAAATCTGAGCTATATCCGAGCTAGGAGCACTCGGTTGCCAGGTATGCCGTGTTGTTGTCAAGTTTCAGGGTATTAGTGATTTCTTAATTTCATTCTCTTCTTGGTCGATCAACTACCAGTTTGCATTTCTACTTTCACTTTTATACGCCGGCGTCATTAGATTTATTCTATACTATTTGTTTTATTCTATAGACTGGCTGGCTCTGCACTCTTCGAGGTGAATTGATGTGTATAAAGCTAAATATTGTGAGGACCCTTTGTGAGCGAGTGAACAGTGCGGAATCACAAATATATCATTACGGTCTGAGGAGAATGATCCTGCGAGGAGTTAACAGGACATTTGGCTGACGCCCGACACTCAGGGAAAAGGCGAGACGGATATACAATCAGACAGTTAATGGTACCATTGGAACTCTTGCTTGCTGCTGAAGATGGGCAGGGAGCTATTTTTAGAGTGCTCCCAGTGCTGTGATGTCGATTCCTAATTCAACATTTCACTTTGGATTTATTCTCATTTAAAGGGGGAAAACTTCAGTCTATTTTTACAATGAATTTTTTTTTGTAGGCGTTGTTTCAATAGTTCTTGTAATTTATTCCCCCCACCCCCTCCCCTTTTTTTAATAAATCTAGAAATCATGAGTTGTGAACCCTTTGGCTCTGTACTATGGATATGGCAACACTTCGGCCTCGAGAAATGTGGCTTTTTTGCCTAACCATGGGCGTGAATCCAGACCACAAGGAGTTCGTAACCCGGTCGCCGCGCAGTCAGGTTTAACAAACTAAGCTAGTGAACCGGGCTCTTCCTTTCTCTCAAATTCTCTGCAGAAATGAAACTGACGTGTAGAATAACCAAAGACATTTTACAGACCGGTCTAAGAGTACCCATATTTGTATAAGTGGATTATGGTACAATGAGAACAAATGAATCAGACTCCGGCCTTAGTTCTCTGTATGTGGTCACGCGACTATACAACACTTAGGAGCTCATGTTTCAATCGCATAATCACAAGATGAGACAGGGGTTATAGTTGGTGACATAACGTGTCCCGCAGACATTGAGCTCATCGTGTTCAGTGTATTTTTACATTTATTTGGGCTACACTCATTTCCCAGCAATATCAATATAATAAATAAAATAAGAAGTATAAACCGGTCAAGGATCATAAGTAGGGAATATACTAAATGTAAAGCTGGCAGCCAGTGGTCAGTGTTTCGTACTGACTGATAACGTAAATAGAAGTGACTGCAGTCGGGCTGACAAGAAGTTGGCTTGAGTTGAGCTGATTCAAGAACCGACATCACAGCACTCGGGGCATTCTCATAAGTGCTACGTCCCCATCTTTAGCAGACAGCTAAGAGTTCCAACATGAATGGTGCCAGTAGCAGTCTGGTCTGTCTTGCTCTTCCTCTGAGCGTCGAGTATCGGCCAGATCCTTGGTCCCAGCATCACCCTCACCGTACTGGCATTGTCAATATGCTGTTCCACATTGTGCACGTGCTCCCATAAGGCCTTAACCACATTTATCTTTATCATTATATTCCACCAAGTTGTGCAGAGCCAGTAATTCTATCCTCTTGTTCATTTTCCAACACACGGGCATTTCTCGTAGACAAGATCCAGACAATGCTCTTCACACGTGACCTTCAAAGAAAAGAATGCCGCTCTGCAAGAAGCATGCCTGTCCTCCACTTCCTCAGCATGCTTTCTGAGTCTGTTACAATCACGGTGTCTGTGCTGGTAGTTGTGATAACATATGCTATACTCTCCTTGGTAGTTGTGATAACATATGCTATACTCTCCTTGGTAGTTGTGATAACCTATGCTATACTCTCCTTGGTAGTTGTGACAACATATGCTATACTCTCCTTGGTAGTTGTGATAACATATGCTATACTCTCCTTGGTAGTTGTGATAACATATGCTATACTCTCCTTGGTAGTTGTGATAACATATGCTATACTCTCCTTGGTAGTTGTGATAACCTATGCTATACTCTCCTTGGTAGTTGTGATAACATATGCTATACTCTCCTTGGTAGTTGTGATAACATATGCTATACTCTCCAGCACCATGCTCAGTCTTGATTTCTAAACCTAGCAAGATCAGGGCTGTGAGAAGAAAGAGATTTATAACGTAAACTGATAATAATGATAGGGACCTTAAACATTCAGTAAGAGAATTAACCTGCTCTTATTTCAGAAAGAAATCTATAAGATCGCTATCATCAAACGCGAATCATTTTCACAGTTTCGGAATTATCTCAACCTAAAAACTGTTTTTAGTACTTTTGGCAAAGAAATATACTCCAAATGTTAAAACTATAAATGGTGGTCCGAAAGGACGCCATGTAAGAATAGCTGCGAATGAGCTCGGTCTCTTACCTGATGAGCCTAGCCAAACTGAAGGAAACGGATTCGGGAACATGCTATAGAATACATGAATTAATCATGTTACAGAAAGTGCATTGATCGGCAGTCATAGAAAGAAGTAGAAAGATAGAAGAACGCACTAGACAAAATAAAAATCTAAAGCTATAGTTACCGTGCCGGAAATTGAACCTGTCACCTCTAGACGGCGTCTGCGCCTGGCCATGGATACAAGTGCACTAAGAACATGGTCAACTAGAAGAATACAAGGACAAAATGATAAGGAGAATGAACACGACGGACTATGACCGACGTGAAAAAAAAACATCAGGAAGATAAGGAAAACAGGAACACATTTGGATACGGACAGGAAGGAGCGGTCTTGTTACTAGGAGGAGAACATAAAGCCAGAGAACTGGCGCACATACCGCAATCTTCGCCAAGTAAGTAGCGCAAATAAACCAGACCACAAATATAACAGGAGAATGTTGTCAGTTGCCAACAGCAGGTTAAACGTGGTCGAGTTTTTTTTTTTTTTTTTTTTTTTTTTTAGAACACAACTGGAAAATACAGCAGGTAAACGAAGAAGAAGATGAAGATTCATGCAGAACTGAGAATGAACAAATTTATAAGTAAACTCTACTGGCTATGGCGGTAGAATTCCTTTAAGTTAAAGGTCGAGGTTATTATCAGGATTGCTCAAAGTTTCTAAAAATTCACGAGTGCCACTAATTTATGATTCTTTTCGTATATTAGAAAGCCAAACTTGCCCTAGTCGTGTCTGTGTTTTATTTAACAAAAAGTCTTCCCCTCGCCACTTACAACATTACATATATGGCTATAAGCCTCAATGTAGGCTATCCCATCATCATCCTCGTGTGCTTTGCCGACTGGCGTAGGCGATCATGCCTCTCCACAATCTGCGATCTCCAGCAGCATGTATTAGTTTGTGTGCTGACATACCTCCATTGACATGCAACAAGACTATACAGAATCTTCTCTCGTTGTCTTCCTCTATCCCTCCTCCCACAGATCTTTCCAGATGTCACAACATGTTCCATTTTTTCTCTTCTCATAACATAGCCGAAAAATTATGACTGTCTCCTTCTGATGTTTGTGATTAGTTGTCTTCGGGCTCCCGCCTCTTTCAAAACCTCTTGGTTGCTCTTTCTGGTTGTCCAAATTATTTTCAGCTTTGTTCTGTAAAACCACATTTCTAAGGCCTCAAGAAATGTTGTGGCCTGCCTACTGATCGTCCAGGACTCCCATCCATGTTAACACTGGATGTATGTAGCAAGCAAGAATTCCTTTTCTAACCCTCAATGACAAAGCGTCAGTAAAAAGACGGTGCTAAAATGTTACATAGAACCTGTTTTGCTGTATGGCAGCGAATCTTGGAATGTCACTGAACAAATTAAGAAGAATGTGGAAGCAACAGAGATGTGGTTTCTGAGACGAATATTACGAATACTTTGGACGGCCAGAGTAACTAACAACGATTGCCTGAAAGAGCCTAATGAAAGTATATCTCTATATACAACAATAAGAAAGAGGCAAACACTGTTCTTTGGCCACATAATGAGAAAAGAGACACTGGAAAACATCGTGACAACTGGAAAGATCATTGGAAAGAGTGGTAGAGGCAGACCAAGAGAGATGATGGTGGATGTGCTGAAACGATTGCATGGAGGGATATCATCAAGAGAGCTGTTCCAAGCAACCAGGGATCGTGATCTGCAAAGACGCATGAGCGCCTACGCCGGTTTGCAAGGCACATGCCGATGATGATCTGCTTCAGCGAGTCTTTTTCTATGATCTAAATGGTGGTTTCATGGGATATTTCCTTTATATTTAGTTATATAAATATTTGTACAGTTTGTTCCCAGACTATATGGTGTATAATATACCATATTCTTTAAACGTACTGAAAATGATTAACTCGCTTCAGACATGTCATATTCAACTCTACATGTATTGGACCAGAACTCCTGATAACTGACTACTGTACATCACAAAATATCTTTTATGGCGATTTCTGTCTAGATGTTGCAGAATACTGTACTAGGCAACCCATTCAATTCAGTATTTGAGATAGAAGGTACCAACGTTGTGGTAAATGTAGTTTCAATCCGTAATGTAAGGGACGGAGAAAGCAAAAATGTTGTTTGAAATGTAAACAAGACGCTTGTTTCCCTTGAAAGAGAGAGAGAGAGAGAGAGAGAGAGAGAGAGAGAGAGAGAGAGAGAGAGAGAGAGAGAGGGAGAGAGAGGGAGAGGGAGAGAGAGAGTGTGTGTGTGTGTGCGCGCGCGTGCGGTGTGTCTGTGTACGTGTGAATGTGTGTTAATATGTTTAAAACAGAGGAGCAGGTGGAACAACCAGCTATTTATTTTGTTAATAATTTGAGTATTCACGCATGGAAGGAATGCATAAAAATATCAATGACCGTTGAACTATTGAAAAGCATGAGTGTTTAAATGGCATGCACTGATTGCCTTGCAGTGATTAAAAAGTAGAAATTAGAACCTGTTGAAAAACAAACAAATAAAAGCTATATGCCGGTGGGGATTCCAATCCATTTTCTCCCAGCGACAACGACGTCTCAATAAACAAGTGTTTGTTGACAATGACCACACAAACGCTTATAAAGATGTCTCCACTAGCCGGGTCCATTATGCAGAACCTACAATAACGGATTTTTCTAAATGTATGGAATATCGACATGATTCCAAACAATTCGTACCTAGCCATTTTTGTTAGGTATATGAATCGCTGGGCAGAGATTGAGGCCAATGAAATAAAAATTATAAGGTTTTATTTTTTAGTTTTAAACAACGGATCACCATCACGACACATGGGTTAACCCATAAGTGCTCCGTTCTACTTACAACTCAAGTTTGAGTCCGAGAGTCAGCGCAGTGCACCAACTGCGCAGCACCGGCGAGGCTCCTGAGGGCGTTAGGCTACTCTTGTCGATATCCAACTGCCAAGGGATTTTTTTTTACGTGCCTAACACTACATACTGGCGTCCAATTTTACTACTCAGAGACCAGAGGAAAAAAAATATTCTAAAATTACATGTAAACACTTATTAGCTCTCATAAAAAATAAACTAAATAAATAGAAACGTTTTAAAAAAAATAGTTACCATATAAAACAAATACAGAGGTTCTAAAGAGTTAAGAAATGACATGGGAGTTACTGCAGTAGATCTGACATGGGGGTTACTGCAGTAGATCTGACATGTGGGTTACTGCTGTAGAGCGGACATGTGGGTGACTGCATTAGATCTGACATAGGGGTTACTGAAGTAGAGCTGACATGGTCGTTTCTGCAGTCTACATGTGGGTTACTGCAGTAGATCTGACATGGGGGTTACTATGCGACCATGAAATGACTGAACCATATTTGCTTATTGGCATCATGAGAGGTAATATACTGCGATGTTTGAGGCTAAAAGAAAGACCGGCAGACAACAGGAAGATAATAACTGTCTACACAAAAAGCTGAATGAGATTAGATGACAAGGCAGAGCAAGAAGAGATGACATACAAGCAGACCTGCAAACTCTTGGAGTCACCACTGGAAACACAAAACTAGTCACAGAGATACATGGAGGAAGGTGCTGTCTGCAGCAAAAAACCTCAAGCGATGAAGAAGGAAGAGATAAGAACAGGGAGGAGGAGGCAGAGAAAAACAAAAAACTGAAAAATATAAATGCTATTACCACTTTCACTGTATGGGCGAGGGGGGGGGGGGTGCGGGTGAGGTGTGAGAGGTCTGAGCCTGAGGAACTTTAGCAGAATGGTTGGGTACAGTTGCCATAGACACTGCAGATTAGGTTTCTATTTTTGCCTTTGACAGACTTTATTGTAGTTACTCATATAAGCTTTACTGCAGTAACCCCCACATCAGCACTACTGCAGTAACCCCCACCTCAGTTCAACTGCAGTAACCCCCATGTTAGCGCTACTGCAGAAACCCCTACCTCAACTCTACTGCAGTAACCCCCATGTTAGCACTACTGCAGAAACCACCACCTCAGCTCTACTGCAGTAATCCCTATATTAGTGCTACTGCAGTAACCCTCTTGCCAGCGCTACTGCAGAAACCCCCATCTCAGTTCTATTGCAGTAACTCCCGTGTTAGCTCTAGTGTATTAACTGCCATGTCTGCTCTACTGCAATAATCCTTATCGCTACTGTATTAACCGCAACGTCAGCTCTACTACAGTAATCCTTATGTTAGTGCTACTGCAGTAACCCCCATGTCAGCTCTACTGCAGTAACCCACATGTCAGATCTACTGCAGCAACCCACATGTCAGCTCTACTGCAGTAACCCCCATGTCAGCTCTACAGCAGTAACCCACATGTCAGATCTTCTGCAGCAACCCACATGCCAGATCTACTGCAGTAACCCCCATGTCAGATCTACTGCAGTAACCCACATGTCAGATCTACTGCAGTAACCCACATGTCAGATCTACTGCAGTAACCCACATGTCAGATCTAATGCAGCAACCCACATGTCAGATCTACTGCAGTAACCCACATGTCAGATCTACTGCAGTAACCCACATGTCAGATCTACTGAAGTAACCCACTTGTCAGATCTACTGCAGCAGCCCACATGTCAGCTCTACTGCAGCAACCCCCATGTCAGCTCTACAGCATTAACCCACATGTCAGATCTACTGCAGTAACCCACATGTCAGATCTATTGCAGTAACCCCATGTCAGATCTACTGCAGTAACCCACATGTCAGATCTACTGCAGCAACCCACATGTCAGATCTACTGCAGCAACCCACATGTCAGATCTTATGCAGTCACCCACACGTCAGCTCTACAGCAGTAACCCACATGTCAGATTTACTGCAGTAACCCCCATGTAAGATCTACTGCATTAACCCCCAGGTCAGATCTACTGCAGAAACAACAATGTCAGATCTACTGCAGTAACCCCCATTTCAGATTTACTGCAGTAACTGACATTTCATACAGTAGCCCCCATTCCATATATCTAGTAAAAGATGTGACAAATATCTCACAGAGACTATGTCTTCAGAGTAAACTATTATAATAAGATGCAACTAAGCTTAATAACTAAGGTTAACATAAAGAAATCAGTAACAGGTTCAACAGAAACTAAATTATCTCCTAACAGACACAAAAACTGGTTAAGATACTTCTGGTATTGTTTATTATTTCAATCTGGTAGAAAAGTTTTTCAAATAAAAACTGTACACTTTTACAACTACAAAAACATTAACAGAACACAGAAAAGGTGGGAACTGAAACACATAGCAAACATTGCTGCACTGAAGAGAACTTGCCAATTACATGTTGAGTTGTAATGAAACAAACATCTGGAGCGAGTATAAAATCAGCTGCTTATGTGTACATGAAAAAATGTTAAAGAGTTATATAACTAATAAAAGTACCCTAAGTCCTGGCTACAGGTATGCATGCATAATTGGTTTATAATGCAAGAAATCATTACACAAAATATCTGTGCTGGGAGAAAAGCTTAGTACTTAAGGATCCTAAAACTGTTAAGCACATTCGCTAACCTCTAAGCCAGGAAGCCACAAGATACCTGCATTCCATTCTCTCAAATGTTCAGGTGATAAGAAACAGCTTCAAGACTGACTAGGTCACCCCTTTGCTAGTCTCCAATAGGAAATATTGGTTACAGTCCTAGTCAAGTGGAGGATGCTACAAAAAAAAATATACCAAATGTGACGTAAACAGTTGTTGATCACAGATTCTAATTCCCTACAGACCCAAGTGAGAATAATAATACATGTATTTTTTTTTTCAAACCTCACTGGTCAAATGATTTTCTTTGTGGTCTCCAGTCTGTGGAAGAAAACTTTGATTCTATTTCATTCAAACTAGACACTGACAATGTATAACATGATTGATACATTCAGCTAACCAAATGATGCACTGTACTTTGCACTGTGGCACCCAAATATCATTCTTCAGCTAAATTATAGGCATACATTAAAAGGACTATAGGTGATGATCTGATCATATAAACATAAATCTGGAACCACTTCCTATCAACTGAGCTTCACTTTCTGCAAATATGTGCCCTTGCCTTAAAAGTCTTATCACTGGCTACCTCTAGACTAGACACCTGTATAAACAAAAGATGTGCACCTATCTGGGGGACTTTCAACACATTGGTTCATTTGGCAACAAATTATCAATGAATACAGAGTTAATGTATGTTGAAAAATGACACAACCATTAACAATGATTTGATACACAACTGTACATGTTAAGCTAATTAAGGCACAATGAACAAGTGACAATGGACTTGGATTATATATAATTGTTGAGCAAATGCAAACTACAATGAGATAATTTACCAACAGCTCTAACAGAGAATATCATGGACAAACAAAACAAACAAATGTACTGACAGATCAATCAATCAATGCTTCCATCTTAAAGTGTATTGGTCCCGCCACACACAAGCAGTATTCATGCAACCTGTATCAATTAGGTCTTCTGTTTAAAAGTCCATACAGTGTAGTGTTAGTAGTCATATGTATCCACAACCTTCTGTCTCATATGCTTTTAATCAACTCTGATACAGATGATCCTCCATGCCATGATGTCAAACTGTGAAGCATCTTTTCTCTTGGTCTCCCTCTACCTCTCTTCCCCTCGACCTTTCCTACTGCCACAATGCAGTCCAGTTTTCTCCTTTTCATCACATGACAAAAGAATATAGATTGTCTCTTTATGAGTTGGGCAATCAGTTCTCTTGGTGAGTCAGTTTCTTTCAAGACATCTTCATTACTGTTTTGAACTGTCCAGGGTTTTCTCATCATTCATCTAAATTTAACCATATCTCTGCAGCTTCCAAATAATTGTCTATCAATAAGGTAAGGGAGATTTAAACCAAACTAGATCCTGGACTATTCCTTAGGGAGGGCTATTAAACTGGTGGCCAGCGTGCCAAATCTGGCCCATGTAGACCTAGCAAGTGGCCCTCACATCAATGTCAACTGTATTGTATGAATGATCTTTTGATGTTGGGGGTGAGGCCTCTGGCCCGCGATGATCCCCATTTTGCAAGATTTTGGCCCCTGAGTCAACTCAACTGAATAGGTCTGCCTTAGGATGCCACTCATTGAAAACACAAGGAAGACATGGCAACAGTAATTCAGCAGAGTTAGCATGAGACCTGTATGACACATTTAGGGGACAAAGAGGTGGAATTTCAATCAATAAGGCTGCCACTAACATAAGCACGGCAACTATTCTCCAACCATTGATGACAAAATTGAGCACATGTGGGGATATCCTCAGTGCAGTTATGTTAGCTTTTGACTGGTTCACTTTGAAGATGAGAAATGAAATGTTCAGGACATATAAGAGGTAGTAGAGTGAAGAAACTAGCCATTGTAGGGGAATGCTATGCAGATACAAATGTCAGGTAAGCTTAAACAGGTTGGCAAAACATAAAAACTTCATGAATATATTAGATTAATTTTAAGGATTCTTCCTCTTCAGCAGCCTGCTTCAGATCAGGCATCTGAAAAGAAAGAATCCTAAAAACTTCACATTTTAAATAAACGTTTTTTGTCCAACACATGAATGTGCAGGGAACATTATATTTGCTTCCTCTTCCTCTTCATGGCCTCTTTTACTTCTTCGGGTGTTGAGGCGGATATAAGGTCAAACTTCATGCTCTTTTGGCTGCTTCGACCAGACACATCGTGGGGCTGCAGAGTTTATCTGATGTTATCTTCCCAGTTGTTCTTGGTCTACCTCTTGCTCTACATCCTTCTCCTCTTGTGGTATATGCCTTGTATGGTGTAGCATTAGAAGACTTCAATGTTATCAATTATATTATCTTGGTTAATCTTGTATAAAATTCACCAAGAACAACTTTTACTGCATAAATTCTGACCTTAATTAAGTAGCCAGGTCTATGTGCAAAAAAACTACTCTTAATTATTCAACTGTTTAAACATCAGTGAACTTCTGCCTGTAAATATGCTCATGTTTTTACAGCAAATAGGTAAAGTAAACCAGCTAAAGCAGTCATGCTGAAGCCACAATGCCTACATGATCCTGGACTCTGATAGAGGCTATAATTCCTTAATGGTGAATTCGAATTAGGTATTATGTTCCATATTTATTGTACTTTTTTTCACACACAGTATATATAGAAATATGTATAACAGTGCTTATGGTTAGGATGGAACATTGCACCGGAACTACAGAGCACGTGTTCTGTGTTTGACGTCATCTTCGGCGAAGAGAGAGTAAAGCGGAGAAAACGAGGAAATTATGAGAGAAGAAAGCAGAGAAATAGAAGCGCAGGAGCCAGGAGATTTAGGTGAAAAACAGAATAGCTGGCTTTCAATCATGTGAAAGTGTGTTTTTGGAATTGTCGTAGTGCCAGACAGAGAGGACCCATACTAGAGAGCTTGATTTACGACTCTGATGCAATCATGCTTCAGGAACTGAATGCAGACAAATATCATTGTCCTGGATATGTCAGCTATGTAAACCCTGCTGGGCATCATGGGAGACATGGGCAATGTATGCTGGTGAAGGAGGGATTGAAAGGTGATGCTTCACCTGAGTCACTGGAATCATGATGCTAGAGAGGTGCAGGGAATACAGATGGAGACTGGCGGCCTAAAATGGAACATAATAAATGTGGGCTCTTTAGTTACAAAGCAACAGCGGGGCTGGCTAAAAGACCTAGAGGGGATTCCTGGCAACAGGATAATTATTTGTGGGGATTTCAATGCACGGAACATTGAATGAGACAGTACTGGAGAAAACCGACAGTGTGTTGCTCTTGCTGACGCCATGGCTGATTCAGACTTTGTCTAAATGAGGAGGTCAACACTTAGCAGATTAAGGATCATTACCCTACAAAACATCTTTGGTAAAGTGCTAGAGAAGATAGTGGCGGGTAAGCTATAAGATTTTTGGAACAGAGAAATCTCCTTCCATGAGGATTGGGAAGTTACCGGCCAGGAAAGGAAACATCGTCAAATGCAGTCACTTTTGTCTCTGACACTTTCAAAGGCTTCCAGAACAGACCTGAAACAGTGACAGCGGCACTTCATTTAGAAGATGCTCACAACAGTCAGATACAGCATCTTGATGAAAGCCTGGGTTCATGGACCTCTGAACCATGTATTATAGATCTAGGACTACCACAGGGATCTGCAATTTCACCTGTATTGTTTAATGATTTTATGAGCAAGATTGCATACTTGAAAACACCTAGAGGTGGCAGAATATTGACATTTGCAGATGATGTTCTTATATTGGAAGGGGAGAGATCTGAAAACAAATAGCTGAGGAGTTACAGGTGACAGTAGATAAGGTGATCGACTGGTGTACCGAGATGAATGCTGTAATCAACACAGAAAAGGCAACCGTTCTGTGGTTTTCTTTAGACAACAGGATTGTTAGAGCTGATGTTCACAAACTTAAAATAAATGGCAGGGACATCAAAAGAGACAGCAGACTGCGGTACCTGGATCACATAGAGGGGGTTGTGACATAGGCTCAAAAAGGTCTTAATACATTAAAGAATATGGCAATGATGGACATGGAGCAGAGAATGCTGTTCACACTTTACCAGTATTTAATCATCCCAGTAACTGATTATGGACAGGGTTTACTCACTGTCTCGAAGAGCCAACTAGAGAAACTGGAGCGCATACAGAATGAAGCTATGCGGCTGATCCTGGGATGTACAAGAGAAACCCTGATTGTGTGCATGCGATGCATCCTTGCATTGCTGACTGCTGCAGATAAGCTAAAGGTGCTGTAGGCTAAGTCCTACCTCAGAGTAACTGCAAAGAGGGAACACCCTCTCTATGAAGCTTTGGCTGCAGATGAGAGGCTGACAAGGGGAAAATCGTGGATGGCTCAAGCAGAAGACAAAATAAGACAAGTATGCATGCTGGAAAACATTGGGCGAGGAGAGGAGTGGGTACCAGAGGAAAAGTCTGACCTGTGTAGGGTTATGATCACATCAGGCCGGGAGTGCAGAGTGGCCAGCGCTTACTACAGACGTAGAAGTCCAACAGTTGATTCATGACAATTCACGCTCAGGTGATCTGATTATCTATATAGATGGTTCGGTACTGAGTGGAAAGAGGGTTCATAGCGAAAGCCAATGGAAAATCTTGATTGCAAGACAGCCTAGCATACGACACAACATCTAGCATGAGAATGAAGGCGATAGGTAACTGCAGTCTCCGGTGGCTAGAGAACAAGATGCATACACTGGTAATTGTAACAGACTCTGAAAGCATGCTGGGAAAGGTAAAGGCAGAGTGGCAAGCTTCACTGGGAAGGTCACGGGTAGTGAGTATACTTTGTATCTTTTCTCCAGCCTATGCTGGTGTGTTGGGTAATGAACAGGCAGACAGATTGGCTGGATCTGCACCACTGGGTGGTCAAGGCCTTTTGGGAGCAAGCAACAAAATCAGTAGAAAAACAAAATTAATATGGCCTGAAGAGAATGAGGCACCTGGGTGTAATCACAGCGTCTGGCTCACTAAAATCAGAGGAAAGGCAAGACAGACATATAACCAGATTGTTACTGGCACCATCAGTACTGGAACTTTGCACTGGCTACTAAAGATGAGGACGGAGCAAGCATGGAAATGCCTCGAGTGCTGTGATGTCAATACTTGACTCAACTCAACCTATGCATGTCAGAGTAAAAGGTAATGGAGGAGTGCAACGAATGGTGAATAATGCACCAAGGCACATAAGAAAAAGCATGAACAGAGCTGATCAATCACATCAACACTGTAAGGCTATCCTGGTGGATGATGAATCTCTGATGCTAGCAAAACTGAATCTCAGTACGAAACCTGGTAAAGCACTTCTATGCAGTCTTCAAAGTCAAGATGGAAGCCATTATAACCACCAACTTGTCAGTTACACAAGGAGACTGAGCACACATGGCAATGCCTAGTGTTCTGCAACACTGACTAATATATAACACAATATAACTCAGTGTCCTCTTTTGCTTTTAACTATTCCCCCTTTCAGATGGTAGCCTGAAGTTTAGACACCCAGTGACATGAATGGTCACTACCTGAATGTGAATCCATGAACAGCAAATCACAGAAACCCCTGTTCAACCATAAAAAAACTGTTATACTGAGGCACCCTGATGGTTACACAATAACTTGCGGTCCAGTGATGGTGGATTGATGAATACCTGCCCTCTGTGTTATTACTTTATGTTGAATGCCCAACATCTTCAGGGTAACTGTGTTAATGTTTCCAGCATTCCCTCTCCTTTATGCCAACAATTCTGATGGCAAGGAAATTTTGAGGTTGCCACTGTCGTGCACAAACCCTCTCAATACATATTGTAACTAGGAACAAATACAAGGACTGTCTATTCCTTAATGCAGACTATGACATGTCTTTGTGATATGGCCTCTTGCAATGCATAGATATGAATATGGAATCTTGAGCATTTTATTGAGAAACTACATCTCTGTAATTTCAACTGTATTAACATATATGCACATGTACATTTAAGGCTCTGAAAGCATTATACATGTGTGATATTTTAGACAGAAGAACAACATCCCGTAAGAATCAAAACTGCCCAGTGGTCCTATTTAATGACTGTTTTTCAATGTCAGAAGACTTCACCCAAAGGGTGTCCTGACAACCAATGAAATATAAACTGTGCAGTGTTTTCAAAGTGGTGATTTATACATTAGAAATAGTAAACTGGAAGCCAGATTTATGCAGCATTCCTTGACCAAATGTAACAAGTAAGAAAATGAATGTGCAACAGCTGGGATTGATTTTAAAAATCTCAACATATATCACATGCTGTTTAGGACAGCATGAAGGTTTGGTCTAAACAGTGTTTCCCATTTAATGGTCCCCGGAATAACTTTGAGGGTCTGTGTGTACTGAAAGTATAGGGTCGAAGGCACACCTCTGAAAATAAGAAGTGCCCACTGGTGTTAGATGATTGGGAACAACCGGTCTAGAACAAAGAAAACACAGAGGCAACAAGAAACTGATTTTAAAAGACCTTCAATGACAGACGGATCTGATGTGAGCTGGAAAGATAATTGTTTGCAGTGACTTGAAGAGATAATGCCTTGCAGTGACTTGAAGTCAAAATTAAGTTAATCTGGTAATCAAATGTTAATTAGGTAAGACATTTCTCACTGTATATTTGTTACTTAGCAAATATAAATATAATACAGACCCTTAAAATGGAAGAATTGTGAAAGAATATATCAGTTTAATCATAACCATACTGTACATTGTGTACAAGTGTATTTGTTCTCCACTATTTCACAAAATTATCAGTTCCCACATAAACTAATGTTTGAAACAAATAAGTTGGCACTGTTAGTGACTTACAGCAGTTCACATTTGGAAAAGATGTGCCTTTATCTTGTGCTAACATAATTGTATATATTCTTCATTCACATGTTTCCCTTAATTCAATGTCATTATCATCAATTTCCAATTCTGCTGTTAACCAGGGTTGGAAGGGACAGTTTGTGATCTACTGCTTGATGGGCAGCAATGGCTGGCTACTGTCCTTCTGTGTCGATGTAGAAGCTCTTTAATGTCAATAAGTCAACAACGGTAACAAATTGTGTATTTCCTGTCATGGTGAACACAGACTCCATGAATAAGATATTTCTTTGTGCTATGATAACTGATTGAAGAATTAGAATATGGGGCATTCTATCAATGCTCAGTCTCCAACAATATCTGATGGTGAAGATGCTAATTGTTGTCAGCAGAACAATTGCTGTACACATGCTATAGCCTCCTTTCATGCTGTATCACTATGTTGACAGAATCAAACACTAGTCATTATCCTGAACATATTAAAGTCAATGTCCTGCCTCATCACACCTGTGAGAACAAACTCTGCATTGTAGACAGGTATTTTTTTGTTACGCAGGTCTTGTGACAAATGTAGATCATTTAGGCAAGTAATTACAATGATTTTCGGGTGTCCCTTTTCATCCATGGATGTAGCAATTTGTTTAACTGATGGGCGTTTCTGAACCACCGTACCGCCTGCACTCTGGATGATACTGGTCATCTCACAGACTGGTGGCACCACACTGGGAGTTATATGGAAGACAAGGTCTTGAAACAGATGTCGTATTTGAGCACGTCTCAGAGACTCCATTATGTTGCAGCCCAATGCTGCCTCTCCCTTTTCATCTTTAAGAGCATAGGGAGTCTCTTCAAGAAATCTGTCTTGAGCTGCACTGTCTTCCAACCATTTCTTAGTGAGAATGAAGTGACAGCAGTTTATAGCCACAAAAAATTTGATAGTTCTGGCCAAGCTAGGACAAACCAAGTGTGTGCAATGGCATGGGTTGTTGACTGTTACACCACCAAGTTTCTTCACTATGGCCTCAAGTCTGGAGGTCAGTGACTTTGGATACAGTGTGAACATTACTCTTGGTGCACCCACTTCTGCTTCTGGAGCTGAGGATGCAGTATCAACTTTTAATCTTTTTGGTGGCGAGGGTCCACTTAGACGTCTGTTTTCCTGCCCAAAAGAAGAAATACTTGGAGCAAACTTTTTCCATGTCTCCTTATTAATCTTTAATGATGTTTTCCAACCGCCCATTAAGTGAGAAACACGGGTTAAATCCATATGAAATTCTCGCCCCTGTCCAACTTGTAAATAGCGAACATGAACTGGAAGCCTTAGAGCATCCATATTACCTAGAACCAGATCAGACAGCCATTGAACATTAACAACTGCTATTCTCCACTCCTTTGCTTTCTCAAACTTCATTCCGCCAGGTTTCTTACAAATGAGAGCTGAGTTATGATGTGTCATGTAGCCAGTGTATTTAGCACCAATGGCATTAATCATTTGTTTCAGTCTGACTCTTTCCTCACCATCAAAGTTTGTAACACTGATCATCTGGTTGAAACCAGGCTTCTCAGAGTTGAAAGATAATGGCAGATGCAAGGCTTGCCATGGAGGAACCATCTTTTTCTGCATCAAACAATCATTTAACCAGAATGCTGAAACTAAACGTTTTCCTTCCTTCTGGGCCACTTTGAAAACATCTGACTTCTGATTTGCACACAGGACATGGGTAACTCGACTACTGTAGGATGATTCCACCTGGCCACCATACTGTTCTATAACCTTCTGCCAAGCATTCAGTTCATCGCTTCCTATTATACTTTGATAATCTACAATACAAAATATGCAACCAAGTAGGCACAAGTCAGGAGGCACGTTCTCCTTTGGGTCATGCCCATGGTATAATGCACTAGACTGGGATCTGTTGGGTGTGCTCACAGATGACTGGGATGTAGCTGGTTGTTGTACAGGATGTGAAACAGCTTTTGGAGGAAATGGGTAGTCAGGAGGTGGTGCCTGGGGTGGGTTGCTCACAACTACTGGAGGAACATGGGCGACATTTGATGTACACGGCACTGAAGCTCTCACAGGCATGCTGACTGGAAGAGCAGCAGCTCTGTTTGTTATATTTCGCAAAGTGTTTCTGATGTTTGGTACCTCATGTCTCAGATGCAGTCCCATCCCCAGTGATGGAACAGGAGATGGTAATCTAACAATACCAGCAGAACCAGGTGAACCAAGAGAATGAAAGGAAGGCATTCCTGTCTTTTCTGGAGTGGCTGGTTCTGATATCATTATGTTGACTCTACTGCTGATTTTCCTGGCTAAAGCTTCCTTAGCATTCGGCGTGTCAGGCCGTGGGGCTTCTGATCTATCATCTATGGGATAAGGTCTATGTGCTGTGATGTTTGTAGCAGAATGGTACTGAATGTTATGGCTTGCAGAGATAGAAACATCCATGGGTTCAGAAACTGATGGTGTATTATCTGAAACCTGAATCTGTACATCATTTTGACATACAGACTCAGGAAGTGGAGTTGGTGGCTTTGGTTTGGGATATTCTACCAAATGAGGGTGGTAAATCTCTTCGTCTTGTCTTTCATTTTTAGCGATGGTGTCTGTGACCCAGTCAGGTGTCACAATATGTACTTTTTCTGTATGTTGTTGAACACTCTCATACTTCAGACCCTCTGTGCAGGCCGTAATGAGATGTGTCACTGCATCATCCAAATCCAGCTGACATCGTCCACCATGGTAAACAATCATGCCCCATAGTGGAAGAACATCTTCACTCTCCAGTTCAGAAGGACAGGCAACAACACCGGAAAACAAACGCCCCTCCAAAGAAAACACTTCTTTGGGAAGCTGTCTTCCGCATTTTACCGAAAGAACGACCCAGTCGCTAGTCACTATAGGAAGTTCGAACAATTCTTTAGCTTCTGAATAATCATCCGATGTTGTACTGTCAGCAATAACGTGACTAACCATCTCGCTAAGGTAGGAGTCTCGTTTGGCGCCATGTTTTTCTAGCAAACTTGTCACACTTTCACTGATATTTCCAACAATATAATAAGTAACGTCCTTAAAAATATCCTCACATTTTCTCTTACTACTCTCTGTATCGTTCGTCATTGTGCTGCTTTAACTATATAATAAATCCACCAACAAAAACATCGTTTTAGCTGACAACTTCCGAAGCAGAACCGCAGATCGCCGGCATCGCACCAAAAATCGCTGTTTTCGCATAATCAGACCTGTTTCCTGTTGTCGTAAAAAATGAAGTCGTAACATTCACATTTTGTTGAAGGTGCCACCTATCTACTGATCTCCTTTACCGATTATTTGAGGTCTCGTGTGTAAAGGTTGCCTGCCTGGGTCTCCAACATCCACTGTCTCTCTGCAAGAGACTTTAGCTTGGTTGTACAATCTCTGAATATGCTGTCTATCAGATACGGGGGTTCTAACAACAATTACGTGCAATGAAGATGATCTCAGAAATGAACACTGAGCAATGAACTCCAATGAGCAATAATAATAGTAATAATTACAATAATAATAAGAAAAAGGAGAGGGCCCTAACCGTTTGAGGTCCACCCACTCATAAAAAAAAATATTTCTTTAATGGGCTTAAGCTTTAAGTAAACGTAACGTCAATTTCCCCAAACATGTAGGTGGATAGGTGGGTAGGTAGATAGGTAGGTAGGCAAGTTGTACACAACCAGGACATCACACAAGCGATAAACACCTGGTGACAGAAAGGGCCCCTATGCAGATGAGGGTGGGGGGGGGGGGAACCAGTACGCGTAAAATTGTGGTGGGTGATGTGTGAGTGCTGCCCGTGTGCTTGAGCCACAGATTCCGGTGCCTGTGTTTCAAGTATATTAATTACCACATTTATTTTTTTTACTCAGTACATTATTATTATTATTATTATTATTAATTATTATTATCATTATTTTTATTATTATTATGCTGAATGGTACATAAATGTAATCAATCAATCAGGTGCCGTCTTCACAATGAAGGTTGGCTGCAATGGATCTCCAACACGCCCTGTCTTTGCCCTTGATGTACACTCACTCATACTGCTGTTCGTCCATCTCTTGATGTTATCCTCCCACTTGTAACGCTGTCTGCCTATTGCTCGCCTACCTTGAACCTTTTCCTCTAGGATGATCTTTACAATACGGTTATGTCTTTTAATGTGGCCAAAATATTTCACTTGTCTCTTTTTTATTTCACCTAGCAACTCTCTTTTCATTCCCAATTTCCTCAGTACCTCTGTATTTGATAGCTTTTGTTTCCATGAAATACGACCTAATCTTCTGTATATCAACATCTCCAAAGAATTGATACGATTTTCCAGTTTGCTCATTGTCCATGTCTCTGTGCCATACAGTAAGGTTGAGAATACATAACATTTGACAATTCTCATTTTTAATGTATTGCTTATTTCTCTTGATGTCGGTAACTTTTGCATTTTGTTGAAAATGTTTTTGGCCATCCCTATTCTTTTCTTGACTTCTGTTTCACGTGTTATTACTTGTCTAAGATATAAGATTAACTTGTTCCAATTTCACCCCGTTCACTGTGATATTCATTGTTAGCTGATTATTTTTTTTTTTTTTTTTGTGCTAAATATCATAGTTTTTGTCTTTTTCAAATTAATATCTTATCCAAATTCTGCACTCCTTCTGACATAAATGTAATACAATTCTTAATTCCCTTCCACAATTATTGTGAAAAGGGAATTCTACACCCCTAAAATATTTTGGTGGGCGCCCTTCCTCCTCTTTCCTCTGCTTTCCCTTAGTACAGTTTTATAACAGAGTTGGATTTATTTCCCGTATAGAATAAGGAGATGGCTGCTGTCGAGTTGTTACACGGGATGATTAAAGTCAACCTTGAAACCCGGCGAGAGGAAATATAAACGGACAACGAAATACGTTTCCAAAGTTTTGATCTTTTCTAAATTTAATTTTACGTTAATCCAACTATTGTCACCGTTTAGTCATGTTGATTGTTTCTTGGATAACGTATTCCTGCTGTTTTGCTCGTTGATAAAATTACGACTGTAACGCTCTTTGATTTAGGTGTGATAGGTACTTTTTTGCAAAGATTACTGGTGATTTCTCTCCTTTCAGTCATATCTTTATGTAGAATGTATCTATAATAAAAAAAACTACACTATGTTAATTATCTTGACTATCTTCAGTTCAGCAGAGAACATGTTCTCCTAATTTCCATTTGATTTCCATTACATTTCATTATCCTGTGTTGCCATTATTTAACACATAGAGCTCTAAGTCTAATCCTCTATTTAATGTTATCCCCTCCATCAGTTAAATAATAACATGGATGGAATCCCGCCCAACAGTTTTGGCCTCTCTCATTAACGTTCGTCTTAGTGTTTCTTTTGCGCGTCCTCGTCTCAGCCACCCCCCCCCCCCTTAAAAAAATGAACATAAAATGCCTATTTGGTGATTATCTGCTGATTTCTTCTCAGGATAGGCCTATGTCCAATGTAGAGCCATCTGCTCTGTCTTATAGCGGTTAATGCTAGTGGTTGCCCAGATATGTCTCCTATTTCTTCACCCCCTTTTAATTCACAATAAATATATTTATTCGTTGTGTTTAGATTGATTTTTTAAATGATTTTTATTGTAAACGAAATGTTTTGTTTAGCAAATGTGGATGATATTTTTACATGTCTGTGTTCGGTAAAGTATGGAGGCTTCCAGTGGAGAAGAGATGCAAGAATATCGAGAAGATAGGTAAAGAATGGAGACTAGCAGCAAAAGAGAGCTGCACTTAGTGCGCTCGTCTGGCGATGTAGAGGAAGTCAGACGAGATGGTGTACCGAGGCAGATACAGAATCATCAAACACCGGTCATTATCTTGATCTGTGTCAGAAGTGTCGATACTTGGAGCATATGCCCACAAGACGAGCACAATTACTTGAAACAGTTTCGCAGAATTTACGAGGAAAAAGGGTTAGTAGTGTAATGGCTCTATTGTTATTATCACTACCATCATCATCATCATCATCATAACCATCATCATAACCATCATCATAACCATCATCATAACAATCATCATCATAATCACCATCATCGTCATCATCATTATCATCATTAACAATACAAAAAACAGTAAGAACAACGGCCTAAACAGCACAATGTACCTTGTCAAAAAGCGTAAAAGAGCAGCATAAGTCACCTCAAACGATCATCAGTGTCACGGATCAGGTGTTGAGTGAGTGACATTTAACCCCACCAGGGCATCACACATAGTTCTTTTAATGGGTCACTCCCCTTTTAAAATGTTGTTTTTGCAGTCTGGTCTTGATTGCAGATCCACAGTCATCATTTCCTTCTCACTTACTTCTCATAGAGGATTCAGGATATCAGTCTGCTCCATCTCACGTCCGCTCTTCCCAGCAGCTTTACCTGCAGGCCTATCAGCTCGCTCGCTCATTTCCTTGCCTAGCCTAAATGCCCTGGCACGAGTATGAAACCTATAGTGTTAGATCTATAGGGTGGAGGGAAAATAATACTACTGACAGTGGGTTGGTGGAAGTCGGTGGGTCGGGTATGGGGAGGGGGGGGGGGGTGAATGTTGAATACTGAATTGGGAATCGACTTCGTAGCACTCGGAACACTCCCATAAGCACTCCATTCACATATTTAGCAGCAAGCAACGATGGCACCAGTAACTGTCTGATTGTGACTCTGTTTCGCTTTTCCTTTAGTGTTGAGCGTCGGGCTGGATTCCTACGGCAACTCCTCGAAGTGCCATTCTTCTGAGACTGTAATAATCTCTTTTTGTGCCTCCACACTGTTCACTCGCTCCCAAAGGGCCCTCACAACATCTAGCTTGTCATACATAAGCTCAACACCAAGTGGTGCAGAACAAACCATTCTATCTGGCTGCTCGTTTCTAAATACACCGACATGACCTAAAAATATATTAAAAAGACGCTAACTACCCTGGACCCATTAAACGATGCTTGCCACTCTGTATACCTGTCTCTACCTTTCCCTACACGCTCTGTGAGTCAGATACAGTTACTTTATGTGTGTGCAGCTCATTCTCAAGCCAGTGGAAGGCAGCAGTGACTGCCTCCACCTTCATTCTCAGATCAGACTAGACCTTGTGATATCATATGCCAGGCTTTGCTGCACAAAGCAACGTCCATTCGCTTTTGTTATGAACCCACGTGTACTTCGTCTGCGTCTCAACACAGAATTATCTGTATAGATAATTTCGTCACCTGGGCGGCAATTCTCATAAATCATTTGTTGAACTTCTGATTCTGCAGCACCAACTCGCTAGGCTCTGGACTCACGACCTAAAGTGATTAGACCTCTAAACAAATCTGTGTCTTGCTCGAACACTTTGACCCACTTCTCGCTTCGCCCAAATTTATCATCCGCACACACGTCTATTAGAATTTTCAGCTTACGCAACCCTGGACCTTCCTCTTTTTAGTCTGTGACCCTTAGCTGCGCCTAGGACTGCATGCAGGGAGATGCTTTCTGTCTACAGCTGAGATATGACTTTGCTTGCAGAAATTTGAACCTGTCTGCAATAGTAGGCAGTGCAAGCATATATCGCAAACATACTACTGGGGTACATTTTGTATATCCCAGAATTACCCGCATTGCTGAATTCTTTACGTGTTCAAGTTTTATTAGTTGACTCTTTGATATGTTAAGCATTCCAAGTCCATAATTTATTGCCGACAGGATTACGCTGTGACAGGCTTCTATTGAAAACGATGAAAAGGTACATTAGTTTGCTTTTTCTTTTGATGTTTCAGTCAATAATTGTGGGGCTTGACACATAACTCTTACAGTTCTATTGTTCAAAGAGCACCACAAAACAGCCGCCTTTTCTGAGTTGATGACTGCGCCCCTCTCTGCACACTGGTCAGTACTTTGTGTACCTTTTCGCACCCCTGTCTGTATGCAAGAACATCATCTGCAAATGTCAATATTCTTCCAAAACCTGGTGCTTTATGTTCTGCAATCGTGCTTATATACACATTGGCAACACTAGTGAAATTGCAGAACCTATAGGTAGTCCTGGGGCGATATTACAGGGGTCTGTAGGCACCCTCGAGATAGTAGTAGTAGGCTGTCACTATTGTCTCCTGTCTATTCTGGAACCCCTTATAAACATCAAAAGCAAAAATAGCTGCATTTCACCAGATATCCTTCTTTGGTCTTAACTACTAAGTCCTTTTGAGAGGAGCGCTTCTCTTCACAAAAAATGTGTCTTGCACCTTACTGAATGTATTTTATAGGGTGATAATCTTGAAACCGCTGAGTCTGGAGTTATGTTTGACTGGTTTTTGAAGTTGGATTAGGTAGCTGTGTACCCGTGCTCTGTCATTCGTGTGCAAATGTTAATGTGGAATATAACGAGTTAATAAAGTCGGGGTTTTGTGAAGCATAGATACACATGGGTATTCATGTTGTGTTGATAGGCTGTAAGTGTAAACATTCGAGCCACCTGCACCTGGTGAAGCAGAGGCTGCTTGATATTCACGGGTGACTACAAACACCCCGGGTTTTGGTGAGAAAGTCAGATCCACGCGGAACTGACCGCTTGTGGGAAAAGCCCCCTGATAGTTTGAGTCTGTGTCAACTTTCGGTTTATGTCTTATGAGGTGTGTCGCGAATTGTTCAAGTCCTATTGACTTTGTACGCTGCAGATTTAATGTGTCTTATTCTATTGGAGCTCAGGTAAACTGTCTGATTGACTGTTGGGAATCATGAGTTGGACTTCATTATTCTGTCAGAGTAATTTCCTAGAATGGTTTAGTGTCGGTGACTGTCGTATGGCAGTTTTGTCGCGCACCTTACTTACAGGATATTTTCACAAATCCCTCAGGTGCTCTGAGACAGGAGTGTTTTGAATGGTGGCTCTCGTTCGTCTAGAGGCCTAACCCTCGGTTCAAACTTTCCATTCAACCTGTCTCAGGGATGAGGTGACACGAGCTCTGACTCCACAGGGTTATTATGAACCTTTGGGTACCTCTCGGCCCGACGTCCTCACCACTGTTTGCCCCCAGACTGGATTAATGTAAATCCAGTCGAACAAATAATCAACAGTGAATACGATAAGACAAGACTACGTTTATAAATGCCACAAGGAACTCCAATTAGACAAAACTCTCCTAAGAACTAGAAGGCGGATGAACTCGAGAATCAATGTAATAGGTTCCCTGTAACCAAGCTGAAGAAAAATAACTTGAAGAATTAACTGAAAGAATATTGAATACTTTCAAGAACAAAGTTAGTGCGAGTGTCTTCCTCCTACTCTACGTTTCTGTCCAGTATCATCATGTCTGAGGAATCTGATGGATTGGAAAGGTCCACTTAGATTTAAGCCGTCATACGGGTCACTCTGACTTATCTGTTTAGATCTTATATCTCCTCTGGATGCTGGAGCGAAGTTTCCGACTACCGTACTTTACGATAGGACTTCTCAGAAACGAGGCTGCTTCTCTGGATGCCGGAATAGATCTTCACGTCGCCAGACTTCCCAACATTATTTCACCAGCAGGAACAGTTTCTGGCGTTGATCGAGAACAATCACCTTGAGCTCGGAAGACGACGACTCAAGTATCGTCCACACGTTCAGGACCACAATTCACCACATGTAAATTGCTTAATGTGTAGTGGCAGAAGGAACCAGTCTACAAGACACTGACACTTGTTGGATCTTCATAACCTGAAAAACACAAAGCAACACCCATGATCGAACCGTATCTAATGCACCTGGTCAATCAACATCCTTACTATCTCCTCATGCTCAGATAAACTTGAGGTTATTCCCAACCATGAAGGTTGGTCACCTCTATCTTAGAATCCATTTAGTTTCCTAGAGTGAGCACCAGATCATTAACTCGAATAATTCCTGGAACAGTTCTGTAGCAAAGGTTAGACAGATCTCCATTATTTACCCTTCCCTCTAACGTAGAAAATAAGGGATCTGCGATGAAGTCAAAACCCAGACCTACTGAAATATGTTATGAAAACAATACGACAGTCGAAGCTTGTTGTGGTTACGAAATCACCTAGCAACAGCGGACATGACGTCATGTCTGCCTATAAGCTTCTTGTCGTTCAAAACCGTTCAGAGACTTACCAAGTTCTGATACCGAATACCAGCAAATAATTAACAATACAAAGTTATCAATACTACAAACCCACTCCAGATATGTAGATTGATTGAATTGAAAAGGTTTAAAAAAGCCATTTCAAAGCATTCTGCGAGAAATGTCAACCGAAAGTGCATTCCGATCTGGAGCTCCTTTCGCCACCTTCCTTGGCAAGAATCGTAGGAAAACAGATTCGCATTATCCAGCTGCTGACCTTACTTACCTACATCACAGACACTATGAACTCAAATATTCAATTAAAAAGTCCTTAAGAAAACTCACCCATTGTAAATAAAAAAGAGAACAAGGAATCTTGTCTGTATAACGGTCAATTGGCGAGACACAAGGAAAAACGCCTGCCTCCAAGACCGGACTGTAGAGAGTGACGCACACAAACACGTCCCCTAACAACAGCAGTTAGCGTACGAATCGCGCTCACTAATGCAGTGCAGTGGTCAGACAATTTATTTAGAATAGGCGTAGAAAAGGCGTCCTAACATTTAATTCGACACTCAAAGCCTAAAAGAGTCATTATCAAAGGGTTTTATATGGATTTTTCCTATCAGGACTCCCCCACAACAAACGAACTATCTAACTATGCTTGGCCTATTCTATTACATAGTTACGATGACGAGTTTAGGGTGGTCAGCTATATGGACCTTCCTGCTGTGGCAGATGTGTGGATGCTGTCATGCGACAGAGCTCCCCCAAAAGGAGATGAGCGTCACGCGAATCGAACGACAGCATCACACATCTAACCATCACCAGGTACAGGTTCCACAACATTGTCCCCATCCTCAGTCAGCACGTCAGCAGACGAAGGGTGGCGACTCAAAAAGTCTGCTCCCACATTCTGTCCACCGGGAATATATTCCACTGTGAACGAATAAGGTTGCAGCAGCTACGACCATATCATCAACCTGGGGTTCAGGTGGGCAGATGAAGCCAGGAACACCAAAGGTTGATGGACAGTCTGCCCCGTGAAACTCACACTATACACGTATAAAAATGTTTGTGTATAAAAATGTGTTTTTGTGGACATTAAGTCCAAGTGATGTTTCACAGCAAACAGAGATTCTTCAGCCAAAAGGGCAACTTGGAGGAACTGACATGTACTTCATCAAATAGATTGCGGGAATTCAGTCACCGAACTATGCATCTAGAACCTCTCATTCGGTTAAGGAAGACTTTAAGTCAATCACAAATCCCTAGCCAGAAACGCGACCAAGCTCACTGGAGAACCGAAATATATTCAGTCAGGGAGGATTACCGACTAGCAAGCAGAGCCTCCTCTCAAGGTACCTGCTTCTGCTAATGTGAGATCCGAATATTCGAGACTATTTTATATATCAAAAAGTTGAAGTCGGTAAACTAATATAATATTTGTTACCACAAGACTCAACGATCCTTCATAATAGAAGGCATATCTAATTCAGACTGGGATTGGCTGCGCTATGCGGAGTCTCCCACCAGGAACGAAACAAGGCTCTTTCGAGATCTGAATAGGATACATAAAATAAATTACCTTTATTGCAATGCGTCAAATGACGAAGTTACTTGACTTAGGCATCTAGATAGCATTAACTTTTCCACGCAATAACATTGCCTCCAAATCTGTTACCGGATTAGCCGAATGAATAACCCCGTTCTGGAGAATTAACGGTGTTCTCCCGACCGTTTCCTCGATAAAACGACGTTCGCACTGGAAGAGGATTTTGAGGACGAAATCACTCCTTCCTTCACCAAGCCGTCAACCTTCCTTCTCACCGATTCTTCTTGAGAAAGGGGGAATTGACGCGGGCGCTGGCGAATGGGTTCGTCATTCACCAACTTCGTATCGTGTTCGATCACCGAAGGACGCCCAGGCTTCTCTTTCAAAACAGAAGAACATTCTGACAAGAGACGTGCGAGCCGTTCAATTAGGGACAAGGAGAGAGTAGGGTTAATCTCTACATCCTTGTATGTTTCCCCGGGATGGAGAGGATCTTCTACCGCAATGGTTTCTCCTCCTTCCACCTCCTTCGCTACAGACAGTGCTAACAGAGTCTCCGGTCCATTTACCTCTCTCTCATTATACTTTCTGAGAAGATTAATATGGTAAACCTTCGACTTACCCTTCACACTTATCTTGTAGTGCATTCTAGAGACTTTTTCCAACACGGAATAAGGGCCTGCCCAAGCTAAATCAATCTTGGATCTCCCCGTTGGCAAAAGTAACAGAACTTTATCTCCAACATCAAGACTACGTTCCTTCGTCTTTTTGTTGAAGTGTGCTGCGTAACGTTGACGAGCACGATTCAAATTCTTATTAGCTAGGTCCCAACCTAACTTCAATTTTTCTTTGAGTTCTTGCACGTACCGTGACGTGGTCCTCAAGGTCTCATCTGCATTTTCGTCCGTCCACGTTTTTCTGAGTATGGCCAAAGGACCAGAAATGGGCCTCCCAAAAACCAACGTTGCTGGTGAAAAGCCGGTGGAAGCATTAGGGACTTCGCGATAAGCGAATAGTGCTGCAGCCACGTATTCGTCCCACTTCTCCGGTTTCTCTTGGGATAACCTCCTCAGCAGTGAAATCAACGTCCCGTTGAATCGCTCATTTTGGCCATTCGCTTGGGGTCGATATGGACTAGTGCATATATGATGAGATTTAAGAATTTGAAACACCTCCTCCATCAATTTCCCCTTGAACTGCGATCCGTTGTCAGTCAAGATTTGTGTGGGAAATCCTACACGAGTAAAGATGCCAATCAGAGCTTCAGCCACACTCTGACTACTATCTATCTTACGAAGCGGTACAGCCTCACCCCAGGCACTGCAACTATCTACCAGGGTTAAGATATAGGCATTCTTCTTTTTCGTGAGGGGAAGGGGTCCCACCAAGTCGACAGCCACTCTCTCGAAGGGAGTGGACATTATGGGAGTTTCTCCCAGTCGAACTGGTGCAATCTTGCCTTTCGGGGCGACTCTTTGGCACTCCGGACAAGATTTGACAAAACGTAATATGTCCGTTGTCATACCCGGCCAAAAGTAATGACAGGAAATACGTTGAGTCGTGGCATTTATTCCCATATGGGCACTATACGCGATCGTGTGACCCATTTGGAGAATTTGTTGCCGATATGGTCGTGGCACGACCAGCTGACTATGCTCAGTATATTGGTCACTCCCAACGCGAAAAAGCAACTTACCTTTCATAAAGTAATCATTTCTTCTCGGCGGAGTGTGACAGACAGGTAATTTTTTGAAACAAGCTCTAAGGGTAGGGTCAGTCTCTTGGGCTACCTTGATCTCGTCAGGTAAGGGATTTACGTGACTTTGATCTTCCGTGGCACATTTATGTTGCGCACGGGTGGTCATCGCCGCAAGCTGTTCTGAAGGTGTAGGGGCATTCGCTAAATAGACATAACGAGCTCCTAAAATAAGAGGGAACGTACTCCGTTTCAAAACGGCCGCCTCAATCTCTCCAGTAACGTATCTAGACTTGACCTCTATCTTAGCTACGGGCAAGTTCATGGGTCGAGCATCAAGAGTTGCACATCTGAGCTCTATAAATTCACCTGTATACTGATCAGCTCTAACGATTTCAGGGGAACAGACCGCGGAATAGGACAACCCCGAATCATAAAGACAAGAAATTCTCTTTTTGTTAGCCCAGACCTTCTCTACCACAGGTGGCCTATTGGAACGGTTATATAATTTCTCTGCGGCAGACGAACCCACAGTCGTCAACATAGCTGACAATTGAGTCCCCCCTGCTGACTTCACCTTACAATCATTAGTGTGGGTGGGAATTATTATTGCAATTCCTACAGTAGGGTTTTCTAGAACTATTGTACAACTGTTTCTGTTGCGAACTGCCAAATTTAGAAGGATTCTGGTGTTTTACATGGGATGGGCTCTTTTTAGGGGAACCTGGAGTTGGAGTTTTCTGACCTTTCTGACTATTCCTATCATGATTATTATGTGGCTTGGCTTTCCCCGAACTATCATCCTTATGGGCTAACTCGTACCGTTCGGCATGAACCAAAATGTCAGTCAATTTTTCTGCACCGTTCTCGGTGAGAAAAGTTTGCATTGACTTCGGTAGAGTGTCCTTTAATTGTTCGGTTAGGAACAATTCTTGCAGATCTTCGAAGGAAGCTTCATAGCCAGCCATTTCACGCCACTTACTCATATAACTTTTTAATCTATCTGCAAACTGCGGATAAGTTTCCCCAATCATTTTCCTTTCATTTCTAAACTTATGCCTGTAACTAGCAGCATTCAACTCGAACCTTTTCAATAAAGCCTGGCACAGGGCTTCGAAGTCAGTATCGGAGCCAGTGGGCATCCGCTGAAAAATTTCATATGCCTCTCCTCTCAATCCCTGTGCCAGTTTTAATGTATATCTATCTTTCTCAAGATTATAGATAGTTGCAAGTTTAACAAATTTATCGATATACTGCTCAATCGTTTCCAGCTTCGCATCAAAGGCAGGCATAGGAAAATTCATGGCAGGTGTCGAGATGCAGTGAGTAGACACAGTCTCCATTTCTGAAGACTGAGATCTAGAAATCTGGCTATCTCTTTGTGCCTGAATTTCCAGCTCCTTCATCTTTACTTCTTTCTCGGCTTGAATTTTGAGTCTTTCGGATTCCATGAGTCTCTCGGATTCGATCCTGAGTCTCTCAGTTTCCTGGAGTCTCTCGGATTCGATCCTGAGCCTCTCAGTTTCCTGGAGTCTCTCGGATTCGATCCTGAGCCTCTCGGATTCACGAGCCTCCATTCTCATTTCTCTTTCTGTGGTCTTAATCCAGTCGGTCAACTCCTTTCCTTCCAGTCCCATCTGGACAGCCATTTCTTTCAGCTCTTGAATCGAAATTCTGGACTGCGCCATGTTGAGCTGTAAAGATATTTAAAAAAGAAGATCCAACAAATGTGCACCAATTTACGATAATAGTAAATGTTAGACACAAAACGCCAGTGGTGATGCAACCAAAACCACTATACACAAATCAGAAGAACAATTGTCACTACTTCAGAAAGACAATCTTCCTATCACTAGGACCAATAGAATCCTACAAAGTGAAAACAGGAAGAACCGCTTGTCAAGACTACTGAAACAACCTCTTATTTCTTCCCAGGAAGATTATAAGGAATATATTCAAAGTAGTCACCAATTCTACCAGACAGCTTATCAATATGACAACCAGCTGGTCAAGTGTCCAGCACAACTACTGAACACTCTAATTCACTGTTGACAAATTACAATTACAATAAACAACGATCCCGGACATGAGACCACATTTTACGATAGTGACTGTCGTATGGCAGTTTTGTCGCGCACCTTACTTACAGGATATTTTCACAAATCCCTCAGGTGCTCTGAGACAGGAGTGTTTTGAATGGTGGCTCTCGTTCGTCTAGAGGCCTAACCCTCGGTTCAAACTTTCCATTCAACCTGTCTCAGGGATGAGGTGACACGAGCTCTGACTCCACAGGGTTATTATGAACACTTGGGTACCTCTCGGCCAGACGTCCTCACCACTGTTTGCCCCCAGACTGGATTAATGTAAATCCAGTCGAACAAATAATCAACAGTGAATACGATAAGACAAGACTACGTTTATAAATGCCACAAGGAACTCCAATTAGACAAAACTCTCCTAAGAACTAGAAGGCGGATGAACTCGAGAATCAATGTAATAGGTTCCCTGTAACCAAGCTGAAGAAAAATAACTTGAAGAATTAACTGAAAGAATATTGAATACTTTCAAGAACAAAGTTAGTGCGAGTGTCTTCCTCCTACTCTACGTTTCTGTCCAGTATCATCATGGCTGAGGAATCTGATGGATTGGAAAGGTCCACTTAGATTTAAGCCGTCATACGGGTCACTCTGACTTATCTGTTTAGATCTTATATCTCCTCTGGATGCTGGAGCGAAGTTTCCGACTACCGTACTTTACGATAGGACTTCTCAGAAACGAGGCTGCTTCTCTGGATGCCGGAATAGATCTTCACGTCGCCAGACTTCCCAACATTATTTCACCAGCAGGAACAGTTTCTGGCGTTGATCGAGAACAATCACCTTGAGCTCGGAAGACGACGACTCAAGTATCGTCCACACGTTCAGGACCACAATTCACCACATGTAAATTGCTTAATGTGTAGTGGCAGAAGGAACCAGTCTACAAGACACTGACACTTGTTGGATCTTCATAACCTGAAAAACACAAAGCAACACCCATGAGCGAACCGTATCTAATGCACCTGGTCAATCAACATCCTTACTATCTCCTCATGCTCAGATAAACTTGAGGTTATTCCCAACCATGAAAGTTGGTCACCTCTATCTTAGAATCCATTTAGTTTCCTAGAGTGAGCGCCAGATCATTAACTCGAATAATTCCTGGAACAGTTCCGTAGCAAAGGTTAGACAGATCTCCATTATTTACCCTTCCCTCTAACGTAGAAAATAAGGGATCTGCGATGAAGTCAAAACCCAGACCTACTGAAATATGTTATGAAAACAATACGACAGTCGAAGCTTGTTGTGGTTACGAAATCACCTAGCAACAGCGGACATGACGTCATGTCTGCCCATAAGCTTCTTGTCGTTCAAAACCGTTCAGAGACTTACCAAGTTCTGATACCGAATACTAGCAAATAATTAACAATACAAAGTTATCAATACTACAAACCCACTCCAGATATGTAGATTGATTGAATTGAAAAGGTTTAAAAAAGCCATTTCAAAGCATTCTGCGAGAAATGTCAACCGAAAGTGCATTCCGATCTGGAGCTCCTTTCGCCACCTTCCTTGGCAAGAATCGTAGGAAAACAGATTCGCATTATCCAGCTGCTGACCTTACTTACCTACATCACAGACACTATGAACTCAAATATTCAATTACAAAGTCCTTAAGAAAACTCACCCATTGTAAATAAAAAAGAGAACAAGGAATCTTGTCTGTATAACGGTCAATTGGCGAGACACAAGGAAAAACGCCTGCCTCCAAGACCGGACTGTAGAGAGTGACGCACACAAACACGTCCCCTAACAACAGCAGTTAGCGTACGAATCGCGCTCACTAATGCAGTGCAGTGGTCAGACAATTTATTTAGAATAGGCGTAGAAAAGGCGTCCCAACATTTAATTCGACACTCAAAGCCTAAAAGAGTCATTATCAAAGGGTTTTATATGGATTTTTCCTATCAGGACTCCCCCACAACAAACGAACTATCTAACTATGCTTGGCCTATTCTATTACATAGTTACGATGACGAGTTTAGGGTGGTCAGCTATATGGACCTTCCTGCTGTGGCAGATGTGTGGATGCTGTCATGCGACAGCCGTGTTGCAGCTGTGTGGCGAGCTGGTTGACGGGGTATCCTCAAGTGCTACAGAAGGTGCTGGAGTCACTGTGTGTGTGTGTGTGTGTGTGTGTGTGTGTGTGTGTGTTGTCTAACGTGTAGTTGTGTCGTGGAATGATAAGCCATTACGCATCAGTCTGTAAGACTGGTAACCTAACTTACCTGTAATCGGCACAAAATTCAAACTTGGACTCGCCCGGACAGATATAGTCCCTTATATCTATATATATAGGCCTTTATTGGACCACATTATTATGTCTACATTTTCTGGTTGCTTTAACTAAACTCCACTTTTAAATGTATATATCTTTGATATATATTAGAGGAGTTATTTGAGGTTTCTTAGAAACCGATGCACTCCTTGCCCATGTATACTAGGGACTTCTTTTTTTACCAACGCCTGAAGTGCGTAAGTGACGCCATTCTTTCACAAGGCGATCTGGAATGTCTCGGACTTTTCATATGCTTGGGTAAGTTAATTATAGTTTACGAGTACCTAAAATGATGTCTGTAAAGTAGTCACTGCTATAGAGAGATCAGTATCGGCTGTGGGATCACACATAGTTCGACCGTTCTTCATCGCTGGAGAAGCGGATTCGAACGTAGACCTTCCCCTGTACAGACTAAATAGCCTATGCCCTCAATAACCCACCCATACTGGTAAACCTAATAACCTTACAAGTGTGTACTATTTAAACTAACTATAGAAGTTTATGCATACAAAATGGGGACAGAATTAGGTCAGGACTTTGTCAGCCAGTGTGTGGAGTGTGTTTGACCCAGATCAATGAATGATAAGACGGGCTTTGGGAGTCTGAGGAATAAATGTACTGACAGTAAATATTGGTGTCTGTGTGCAGAGGGGAGGGGAGAGAGAGAGTGATATATGTGTTAGAACACTCTATCTATCTCCACTGTATATCTGACTTGCCTTCTCTTGCACTAAACAGACAGATGAATATGGGAGACTTGGGTCTCCTGGTCTGGAGAGGCATTCTGAGGAATGAAACAGGAGAGCAGGGTGGAATAAGCAGATGGGGGTTGATGACTGATGCTTGTTCTGTCTTTCCTGTCAAGATGTTACCCTCTTGGTGATGACTAATTCTGAGTTATTTTCTTGACAGGATAAATCCTTTGTGAGGAGCTGGCAGAAGTTTCACAGTCCAACCAACACCCACCAACCATGAATAAACCATAAACCATCTACCTGGTTCCTGACATCATCACTATGTGGGAGCTTATAACTCAAGCAGCCTACCAGTGCTAGAGCTTAGTGTGGCTCAAAGACATTGTGTGTCCTAACTGGTGATAGAGACTTGCTAAGTACCAGTACAGTGCTGTGTCCTCTATGGTGAGGTACTCTCTTACTACTTGATCCAGTGGAGCAGAATTCCCAGAGTCAAAGACAGTCGAATCATCTGGAGCTGAGGGAGGCATCATAGACAGAAAGAAGAGAAGCTAAGTTTGATGCCTGATTTGCTGTGTGCCTCACAGCTCCTATGTTTCCCAATGATGACATAGAGTCATCTCCAAGACCTGCTGTCTGTGTAGTATCTTTGGTATCTAGACATTATATTCTGAGATTCTTCCACTGATAGCTGGAATTCACTTCATTATTATATGTATATTACACTGATTACATGCATTCATTTTCATGGCTGACTTAGGTGTCTCTATTTCACCTTTTTAAGTGTTTAGCAGTGTGTGTGTATGTATCTTCATTATATGTGTTAACATGGTTATGATAATGAACTATCATAACCTGGGGGCTTTCTTTAGTAAGTAGTGGGGGTGTCCAGCCAAGTGTGCCTAGAAATATTGTATTCATATACTGACATATTTTGTAGTGCCAATACTTGAGTTGCCCTACTCCAGAGATAAGTTGAGCCTATATTGGCCACGGGGGAATCCCTTAGACCAATACGAGCCAAACGACTCAACATAATTATCTCTGAGTGCTGTTGGTTCTGAAGGAGAAATCCTTACATTAGGCACGCGACAGGAGTGATATGTGACAAGTTGTGATGGGGAAGTATCAAGGATGCTGGGTAACTGTATGTTGAGCAGGGATACTTCACTGAGGGACTTATTAGCAGACGATAGGTCAGCATTCCTTTCACAAAGTGGAGTATCTACCTTGGGCCCTCGGGGAGGTGTGGTCTCAAAACGAATGAACCTCTAGGTATTGGCGACTTCATCTTTTTTAGTTGTGCTCCAAGTTTCAGAGCCATATAAAACGACTGGTCTTATCAACGTTTATATATTTTCATCTTGGTGTTGCGAGACAAAGACACTGCTTGCAGCAGATGGACATAGTATACTTTATCTCCAGATTGTATACTAGACAGTATTTCTTCTCTCAGCATATTGAAGCAGTTAAAGTTTGCACCCAAGTACTTATATCTCTCCGTTCATTAGATTTTCATATTATCGCCTTGTGTGTGGTCTGAGTTTATATCCTTTCCCTGTCTACTTAATATCATGTATTCTGTCTTATCTTGACTGATAATTAGTCCTATTTTCTGAGCTGATTCTTTTATGACCGTCAGTATTTTAACAGTCTCTAGGTTATTTTCTCCAACGATATCAATGTCATAAGCATATCCAAGTATTCTTTTAGATTCTCCAATAGTACACTCTTGTTTCAATTTCCTTATAATTTGCTCCAGGGTCAAGTTAAAAAGAAGCGAGGACAGAGCATCACCTTGCTTTAAACTAGATGTTACTTGAAAAGGGTCTGACTTTCTGCCTTTATATATTAATATTGCAAGTGTCATCCATACATACTGTGGTTCTAAATTATCCTGGAATATTATTTGTCATCACCTAACAGATGGATCACAGTCCAGTGCACACCTACCGAGGACAGAGTTGATGGCGGGGAGGCTGAGGACATTGTGAGAACTTTATTGTCCTGTCTACAGAATAGGGGTCTAGACAAGAACCCAATTATAATACACATGATAGGACACAGAGGACTTCCTGTCCACAATGCATTATGTCAGCTTGTGAAGGACGAAAGGGATTTGGGAAACATCATTTCAGTAAGTTTGCTTGGAGTTTAATAAAGATTGCCTGAAATTTCAAGTAAAAATAATATTCTAATAGTCACTGCCTGTCAAATGTGAGTCGTTCAATAAACTGGAGGCGTTCATGAAGTAATGCACAACATCGTTTCTCTCAGGGGCTTTTAAATCAAAATACATAAAAGTTATATACATAAAACATGGTTATGTCTTGTAACTAAGGCGTTGCGCACGCGCTTCGTAACGCCGGGGTGCCGGATTCGATCCAAACTGCGGGCCTTGTGCCTTGCTTTGGTGTCGACAGTTGTATCGATAAACCGACCTTCTAGAAAGCAATGGAAAACTGCTAGACGTAAATTTGCCTAGAAAAACTACAACAGCCAATGCTGGTGTTCGCTCTGCAACGTTCTGTAAAAGAGAAGCAGCTAACTACTACATGTCTTGTAAACATCTGTTTTATTCAACATAATCTCCATTAACTTGTACGGCAGTATGCCAGCGCGAAACAAGTGCATGTATTCCTAGCCTGATCACGATTTTAGTCTTCATCACTTTGCCATTTTGTCGCTGCAAGCAATACTCCTTCGTGATCTTCAAACCATGTCCTATCGAGTACATCTTTTAGTGGACCAAATAGACGAGAGTCATAGGGGGCTTAACCGCGACTATGTGGTGGGTAGTACGGGCAAACCAAATTCGATAATTGCCTCCCATGTTGCAAAACGTGTAAGTCCGTGCATTGTTGTGCAGGGAGAATCAGATCTGCTGGATTTGTGTGCTGTCGAACTCTGCGACAGCGTTCACTGAGTGTGTACACACATGTGTGTGTATGTTTTTTTTTTTAAAATGCCTTTAAGATCGCAAATTGAATGTCTCTCCTCTTTGTATCACATCCTCAAGAATCACACCTTCCATGTCCCAAGAGGTGGTGATAATGATATTTCCAGCTGAAGGAAACTGTCTTGAATTATTCTCTTCGTGTTAACTGCAGACGAAGCCCCTCTTTTGACTATCTTTTTGTCTTAAGGTCAAAATGATGTGGCTTATGTTTTGTCCCCTGTAACGTCTTAGCAAAGCGCATTTCAACATTGTTGCGTTGGTGGCTGTGATAGGACGTCCACACGCTGCTGATCGAGCAGCTCCGTATTTCCACTTCTGGATTCTTTGATTCTGTGAACCTGTCGACTCACTGTCGACCGCAAAACTTTCATAATATCGTTTAGAGGAGGCTTGTGAATGTTCAAAACACCTTCCTTCTCTGCAAGGACACTTATAACGTAAGCTGCTGTTTGTTAGGAAGCGTTTTCCTGCCGTAACGGCATGTGGCTCGTTTGTAGGCTCATGACAGACGCTCTGTCTCTATAATACACCGAGCCGAACATTCACAGAGCACACACATCAATCTTTAATGTACAGAACAATAAACAGTAGACAGTTAGCCCCAAAGGCGGCAAACACCCACTATCCTAAACAAGGCTATACGGGCTTTAAAATCACTCTTTCCTCTGCTACTGGACTCCACACTGAGATTGTGGCGAGTCTGCTGAGTGCGGGTCAATGTGTGCGGACAGATCCAATCGTCAATGACTACAATAACATGGCTAACAGTATAACTCCAATACCTGGCAAGCTACCCACATACATTACTGCCCACTCAACTGTTCTCTCATTCCAGAATAAGAAGGGCAGAAATACAGAGAAGTCTGACTACATATCCTATTTATATTTCTGTCCATGTTTTCCCAATACATTTTGAAACGCTTTGAAAAAAACCCATCGAAGCAACATTTCTAGTCTACGATGATCAGTTGTGTGTATAGATGTGTTTGTGTGTGTGTGTGTATGTGTGCGTTCGCGCTAGCGCGTGTGTGTATATATGTCTACTATAACCTGACAAGCAGGGCTGTATTTAGAATGTATGCCGCCCCACTCAGTCATTTATTTTACGCACTCTCTTCTCTCAGCTATACTTCATTAGTTATTTTTTTTTTTTTTAACAGTCTACCAACAACAATAAGTTGTGTACTTAGCTTATTGTTGTTGGTACAGTTTTAAACTGTAATGATGTATTTAACCTTAACTGAAGACACACAAGATAAAACAATCTGTTCTGTTCTGTGCAATTCCTCTGATATCATGGATGGACTCCAGAGAGACCACATCTGATCTCTTTCATCAACATTCATTGTGGGGTTTCTTGGAGGAGGGATTTTGAAAAAGTCTCACGTATACAAACCAAACGACCCAAACTAGTAATTAAGCGCAAATAAAACGACATAGGCGAAATTCTAGGTTATATCATATACAATACTTGTGCCACCTTAAATCTGGGCCGACCTAAAAAACTCGGGTCTTTAGACAAATAAATGGTAGTCTGGTAGTCTGGTAATCTAGTAGTCTGGTAGTCTGGTAGTCTGGTAGTCTGTTAGTCTGGTAGTCTGGTAGTCTGGTAGTCTTGTAGTCTAGTAGTCTGGTAGTCTTAGTAAATAAACCCGGCTCCGTCAGGATCTGAACCCATGGCCTTCTGATCCACAAGCGAGGGTCTGGCCGCTACACCACATCGTCTCCTTGGATGTTCGTGTACATACATATACATGTTTGTATACAGACATGAATTCCCGCCTGGGTGTGCACGCACATGTATGTATATATGCATGTATGTGTATACAAGCGCGTATGCGTGCATTCACAGGTGGGCATGGTTGTGTATAGTGCGTACCACCCCCCCCCCCCCCCACCCCCTACCCAGCAACCCTCACTGGGTACTAGAGTACCGCTCCAGGTCACTTGTTTTGGTGTAATTTAACAATTCATATCCATCAAAGCTGGCACAAAAAATCAAGCCACAATTATAGCCGATACTGCAGCTGGTTAAACTTGGTCAATTATTTTGTTTTGTTTTTCATAAATGGAGTATGGCCTATTTGGTGATTACTCGTTTTTATCCACGTGTATCCAATACATCTCGATCTTATTTATTTTATAACTGTTGTAACCAGTGGATGCCTGGACGTTTCTCTTATTTATTCAACACTCTTGAATTCTTGCCATTTTAAGTTCATCACGTTCATCAAACATTTGTTTTCACATGCATTTAACTTTTGTTGTATGTCTCTAAAGTTCTTTAACTTTCACTGACATGCTAAAATTTAAATGATATTGCAATACAAAAATACTTCACTTGGTTTTAAAACTATACAGTTTAGATTGTAATGTTTTGTTTGTACGTTTAAAAGACGCTGATGCATTGCCGATGCGCGTCAAGATTTCTTCATTTATACTTTCTTGACTTTTAAATTATTACTTAAATAATTAAATTGCTCGGTTACTTTAATTCTTGTTGTCTCTAGTGTTTTATCCTTCAAAATATTTGTCTTTTCATAACTTATTTTGTCCATCCTTTGATGCTACATTTGCTAAATCAAACACAGACGCAGTGCACGGGGGCTAATAGCAAAAGCGAATGGACTTCGCTTAGTGCAGCAAAGCCTGGCATACGATATCACAGCGTCAGGTTTGAGAATGGAGGTAGAGGCGTTACTGCTGCCTTCTGCTGGCTTGAGAATCAGTTGTACACACATGCTGTAATTGTAACTGATTCACAGAGCATGTTCGATGGAGACAGTCATGCTCAGTGCAGAGTGACAATCATGGCTTTAGAGGTTCCGGGTAGTTAGCGTCATGTCGATATTTTTTCCAGGTCATACCAGTGTATTGGGAAACGAGCATGTAGATAGAATGGCCGGTTCTGCACAACGTGATGTTGAACTGGTGTATGATAATCTAGATGTTGTGAGGGCCATTTAGGCGCGACTGAACAATGCTGAGCCATAAAAAGATCATTGCGGTCTGAGAGAAATGGTGCTGTGAGATGTCACCAGGGGATCTAAGCGCTCAAGGGAATGGCAAGACGAATGTACAATGAGACAGTTACTGGCACCATCGGAACTGGAACTCTTCATTTGCTGCTGAAGATGGGAACGGAGCGCTTATGGAAGTATCCTGAATGCTGTGATGTATATTTTTTATTCAACATTTAACATGCCACCCTCAGAATTTTGCGGCCCTCAAAATTGTGCCGTCCTGTGCAGCTGCACATGTTGCACACGCCTAAATATGACCCTGGTGACCACCGTTGAAAAGTAAATGCACACTTCAAGCTCTGTATAAACACTCAAGAGTTTTGAATGCTCCTAGTTTAAAAAAAAAAAAAAACTATTCTTGCCTGACCTCAAAAGTTAGGTGTGAGACATATGGTGCTATTTGTGTAATATTTTTTTCAGCCCGTTTCTGGGCATCTTGATTAGTTGTATACATTGTCTTCTTACGAGTATTAGTTCAAAATGTCCAAATACATGTAAACTGCCGCAGGTTAAAGGTTGCGTTCTAGACAGTTGTCCCAAGCAACCAGATGGACTGATGGATAAACTGCGTGAAGTCTGGCCCACCTTGTATGATTTTTTGATGCTAACAGCATACATGATGCAGGTGATATACCCTGAGTTATTTGGCACAGGCATGGAAACCAGTCACTATGACGCGTTTTGTAGCTGCCTTGGTAAGTTTATTCCTTACTTCTAACTAAAGTATATAAATTATCTTTTTTTTTTTAAAGCTCTGATGCGCATCGGAAATGTGCTAGTCATATTGTCATATAGATTAATCTGTATTCCTTGTGGCCAATTTAGACTGGGCTAATCTGGGTGTTGGAGCAATGTTTGTGTCCACATCCCCTACTTCGTGCCTGGAATTAACGACCGCCTGGAACATATGCAAGTTAGTTAGTTGCCTATCCTTTACAGGACATTGATGAACTAAGCCGAGCGTTTTTTTTTTACAAGGACAATTCACTTCCAGAAGTTTACCATTGCTCTGGACGTTCGGATGTCGGTACCACTGTCGAAACCAACGCAAAGCGACAGGTCCGCAACTGGGATCCAACCCGGCACCCTAGCAATACGAAGCGCGGTCTCAACGCCTAAGCCATAGACGCGGACAATAAATGCAAACTCAATAGTTAATGCACAACTGCATTTCCCATATGTATACACAATACAGCATTAACTCTTTCAGTACCAAACTAGTAACCATACCTATTTGATGTTTGCGATAATAATTAATTGTTTATGTTTATTCACGGATCAACATCACAACACGAGGTGTAACCCGTAACTGCTCAGTTTTCTTTTCTAACTCTCTCCTGAGTCAGAAGAGTCTCAGCAAAGTGCTCGAACTCCGTTGCCCTGGCGAGGATCCTGAAATGCTTTGGGTAGATATTTAACTCCATATTTTCACCCAGGCGGCGCTGTTAGGCTACACTTTTTTGATTTCGAAATGTCAAGAGATTTTTTACGTACGCAACAATACACACTGGCATCTGATCTTACTACCCAGAGACCAGGGGTAATTACTAGGAGTTCGCGTGAAAAAAATCCCGGACGTCGACGGGGTTTGAACTCGGGACCTCCAACCCCCGAGGCGGATGCCATACCTCTAGACCACACAGCCCCTAAATATAATAAATGCTGACGTTGACTGCTCACACAGGTAGATGTTATACTAACCCTTGTATCTGGCCTATTAGTTGACTACAGTAGAACCTCGCTTAACGGGCACCTCTCATAACGAGTAATTCGCCTAATGAGCAAAAAAAAAAAAAAAAAAAAGCAAAAAAAAAAAAATGACTTGCTTAACTAGCGACGTTTCGCATATCGAGTGGCGAGGAGAGGGGAAGTCTCGAATTGTGCGCATGTTACAAAAGTCTGTGTTTAAAACTCGTTCCAGTAGCATCGTAGTGTCGCTTGTGATCACACATTTTCTCAAACTTGTGTTTTATTGTGATATATGTAATGATTCCTCCAGGCCTACAATATGATCTCTCTGAAGAATTTAAGTTCATCAAGATCCAGTTTCTGCCTCCCAGCACCACACCGTTACTCCAGCCCATGGACCAGCAAGTTATTTCTAAGTTTAATAAGCTCTCCACTAAAGCACTCTTCGAGCATTGTTTTCAGGTGACTTGGAGGGACCAACCTCACTCTTAATGTTTTGGAAAAATCACTTCTGCATCGTTGCCTGCCTCAAGATGATCGACAAGGCATGGGAAGGGGTTACCAAGAGAACCCTGACTTCTGCTTGGAAGAAGCTTTGGCCGGAGAGCGTTGTCGATTTGTGACTTTGAGGGATTCGAGACAGTACCTGTGGAACCTGTAGTCAACGAGACTGTGTCTTTGGCCACTATCATGGGATTGTAGGTGGATAGCAGTGATATCGAGGAGCTTGCAGAAGAGCACAGCCAAGAGCTGACCACCCAAGAGCTGATGGAGTTGCATTGTGTTTTACAGCAAGAAGTTTTAGAGGAAAGTTTGTCAGAGGAGGAAACAGAAAAAGCAACAATCTTCTGGCGAAATAAGAGAAATGCTGAAAGCATGGGAAACTTACATCTTACATTGAGAAGCATCACCCGGTATCGCATTTTCGCCAAATTTTGAAGCGTCAGCAAAAACAAATGTTGATGTTCATCTTTCTAGTGAAAAAAAAAAAAATAATTAGCTATGTATCATAATTATTTCGACCTTTTTTTTCTGCAAATCGAATTCGCATTCCAGGTGGCTTCGTCCCGCGTTTAAAGAAAAGATGAAGATGATTCACTCTCCTTAACAATATGCCTATAATTTTCTTGGAATAAAGGTTATACATAGCATTTTGTTAGTATTTTTTTTTTCGACATGGAACGCATTATCGTATTTTACATTAATTTAAATGATAATTTTTTTTTTCGCATAACGAGTGTTTCACTTAGCGAGTATGACTCTGGAACGAATTATGCTCGTTAAGCGAGGTTTCACTATACTTCTCTTCAATAGTGTCTTTTGCGAACCCCTTCTAACTTAAATTTATATTTGCTTGAACTCATTCAGTGCCAAACGTGACATGATGTTTGGTTTAATTTTCCTTCCCGAAAAGCTGAATTATCACAGAGTACAAGGTCCGGCAATTAAGTAATGAGATTACTTCAATAAATACTAACATTATTTAAGTGTTGAAGATATAATCTGTATCTGATTCAAAGTAAGCCCTTGTGCATTGATACTGCAAGTGGCACGATCTAACAAACACAGGAACGACCTCAGTAGTTCTTCGGTTGTTATGGCTCTTAAAGTTGATGTTACGGCTTTGGATGTCATTAAAATCGTTCAAGAAGCGTCTTTTCAATCGTAACTTTAAATTTGGAAATAGAAAATAATCACAGGGAGACAGATCTGGGGAATAGGGTGGAAAGCCGAGAACACACACTTATTTTTGGGCCAAAATTTCTTGTTTTGATGATGTCTCTTGGGTACTCAACCCCCTGATGTTTTTGGTTATCAGACAACTAATGTGGTACAAGCCGGCAAGCTACTTTCCTTTTGCGAAAATTTTGCACTAAAATGTTATGAATGGTCGCTATAACTAAATCACACGCGCACACACACACAGGCACACACACACACACTCACACACACACACACACACACACACAAACACACACACACACACACACAGAAATTCCCAACAAAAGCTGTGACAAGTTTTCAGCCACAGCTGTTTGTGATGTTACATCCGGTTACTGTTTTCTGCACCATAGAGTATGCACTGATCATCAGTCTCTCTCTCTCTCTCTCTCTCTCTCTCTCTCTCTCTCTCTCTCTCTCTCTCTCTTTCTTTCTTTCTTTCTTTCTTTCTTTCTTTCTTTCTTTCTTTCTTTCTTTTTCTTTCTTTCTTTCTTTCTTTCTTCTTTCTTTCTTTCTTTCTTTCTTTCTTTCTTTCTCTTTCTTTCTTTCTTTCTTTCTTTCTTTCTTTCTTTCTTTCTTTCTTTCTTTCTTTCTTTCTTTCTTTCTTTCTTTCTTTCTTTCTTTCTTTCTTTCTTTCTTTCTTTCTTTCTTTCTTTCTTTCTTTCTTTCTTTCTTTCTTTCTTTCTTTCTTTCTTTCTTTCTTTCTTTCTTTCTTTCTTTCTTTCTTTCTTTCTTTCTTTCTTTTTTCTTTCTTTTTTTTTATCACTATTTCACACACCACACACACGTACACAGCACAGACACTGCCTCCTTTCACACATTCACCACCAAACTCTCAAACTTTCTTTCTTCATGTCGGCCTCTTCCACATTCTTTCGAACACTAAGATACATACCTTTATACTCACATTATCTTAGTACTTCTTCTAAGTCGTAGCTTGCTGTCATGAAATAGTTTCCATACACATCTGTTGCTGCAATGCGGTTCAACGGCAGTGTTAGAGGAATTCGACCATACGCCCAGTTGGTAAAAGTTGTCAGATATGTATAGTACGCGATAAACCCATAACACAAGGATTGTTTGACACAGAAACAGAATTGATGTATTCTCTAAACTTGTACCTACAATAGGGATAATTGCAGTACTGAAAAGTTCCAAAACAAAATTGAAATAAGATAATGTCGACAGCAATCAGGAGATTTGCATAAGCATTCCGAATGCATCTCCAGCAGTTAATTACAATGACGCCATGTGTGTACATCTTGTGCCGTTCGATCTATAAAAATAAAGATCTGGCACTGTATGGCCAATGCGCTCAATGGGTTGAAAGAGTCTTTGTTGTTTTACATTTTACAATAGCCTGCTTCTCTTGGTTCTTTAGACGGCTACTACAGATGCAACATGTCGGACATATTGTATGTGTCGATTGGCGATGTTGTGAGAAACATCTCCACAATAATATCTAGAAATGTCATAAGTGATTGTGGGAACATACAATGACTGCAGAAGAATGTAGAAAGATAGCCACATACACACACACACACACACACACACACACACACACACGCACAACCCATTCACCCATACCCACCCACCCACTCACACATACAGACACCCACCCACACCTACACACACACATACACATAACCAAACAGTGACAACTGACAAGAACCATGCATGGGAAAGGGTTTGCTGCAGGTCATTGACTTCCTTACATTACACATTAGGCAATAAAATATATTTAGGGAATACTGCCAACTAACAACTTAACTATAATTTGCAATCTTTTCAGGCATATGGCCTCAGCTGTACCTGTACTCGACAGTGGACCACAATGTTCCTCCCAAAGGCGTGGAAAAGGCAATGAACATCTTAAGTGGCGCAGGAGTTTCCATAACAAGAAAGATTTGGGATGACACAGAGCATGCTCGTCATCTTTTTGTTCACGAAAAAGAATACACAGAATTGTGCCAGCAGTTTGTTCTTCACTCTCTGCGATAGAGTTAATACGTTTGTCTGTTCTTGGTAAAGTAAGAACAACGTACTGTACCACACTAAACTGTAGCAGATGAAAGCACGATGTTGAACATACACATTAAACTTCAGCATATGAAATGTTCCCTACACAATTTTGGCGGAAGTTTCTGCTCCCCTCTGTGAGATATATTTAGTAAGTGGATGGATTTTCAGAAGTAAACCGGGGCTCTCGCTGTTGGGAAATATAACGACGAGGAACTATACCACATAAACAGGCATCACGTCAAATATACCACATATAACGGTATCACGTCAACTTTACCACGTAATACGTCATCACGTCAGCTATACCACTTAAAACGGTATCACTTAAACTATACCACATAAAACGGTATCACGTTAACCATATCACATAAAACATGCATCCTCTCAACTATGCCCCATAAAACAGGTATCACGTCAACTATACCACATAAAACAGGCATCACGTCAACCATACCACATAAAACAGGCATCACGTCAACCATACCCCAAAAAAAAAAAACAAGCATCACATCAGCCATACGACATGATACAGGCATCACGTCAACTATGCCACATAAAACTGCATCACGTCAACTATACAACTTGAAACAGTATAACTATACACATAAAACGGCTCTACGTCAGCTACACCACATAAAACAGACATCACGTCAACCATACCTCATAAAACCGGCATCACGTCAACTATCCCACATAAAACGACATCACGTCAACTATACCACATAAAACAGGTATCACGTTAACCATACCACATAAAACAGGCATCACTTCAACTATATTTACCACACAAAACATGCACCACCTAAACTATATACCACATAAAACAGGCGTCACTTCAACTATACCGCATCAAACGACATCACGTCAACCATACCACAAAAAACTGGCATCACGTCAACCATTCCAATTAAAAAAGGCATCATATCAACCATCTATATTAATAAAAATGGTAATTTTCTGATTGTGTTAACTATAAACTCGGAAACTACTGAACCTATTGCTTTCAAATTTGCTCAAAACGTTGCCTCTGACTCCAAGCGTGATTTTTTGTCATAAAATCGCACAAACCACGAACGACGTAGCTTCAGCAATGGTCATATCATTTTTTGCTTCGTTGCACGTCCGGATTAGTTTTTAGTTGATTGGCCGCCTTGGACTGCTGAGCGGGGCTGCCAATAGATGCTTTTTCCCCTAGGATAAATCTCCGACATTTCTTTACCGATCGCTTTCAAATTTTAACACAACGTTGCCTTAGACTCCACGCGTGTTTGTATGCATGAGTTTTGCACAAGCCATGAACGACGTAGCTCCAGCAACAATCATTTCATTAGTTATTTCATTGCAGGCCGGGATTTGTTTTTTTTCCCTCTATTAGCCACCTTTGAATGTGTAACATCGAACTTCAAATTATTATTATATACTTTCATTCCTACTAAATTCTTGAGTATTTAGTAGAGTAGTTAGTAATTTTTTTTGGGGGGGGGGGTGGGGGGGGGGGGGGGAAGGGCCCTAACCGGGTGGCTGCCACGTTTTGTTGTGGTTTATAGCTAAGCTGCAATATCTACGCTTTTTTTTTCCGTTCGATTTTGGGGTTTACAGCTTGCCTGCGATAACAGCGACGTGATGCTCAATTTTCATGTCACGGGTAATATTTGTTCGCCCTTGAGAGGGTGGTTGGCACGTTGTGTTGTGGTTTACAGCTAGGCTGCGATATCTGACCTTAAGTCTTCAGTCTTGGGTAGTATAGTTGTAAGTATTCCGCCCTTTACGCGGATGACCTGTATTCGATTCCCTGCTGGGTGCTAATTTTTCTTTTCCCCCAAAGAGGCGACTGGCACGTTATGTTGTGGTTTACAGCTGCGCCTTACGCCCAAAAACATCGGATTTCAGTACAGTCCAACTTAGCCTCCCACCGACGTTCACTCGATCAAAAACTATTCGTTGATGTCAGAAACTGTTAACTAAGACGGCTTAGCGTCCACTTTGGTTTAGGTCGACACGGATGCCCAGGTTAATTAAACATCGACCCTTCGAAGAGGGAGAGATGGCGAGTGCGGGTTTTTATTTCCGCTATTTGTGTACTTTTTTTTTTTTAAATCACGAAATATTACTGTGGGTTCCACCACTGGTTAGGTGATGGATTTCTATGTCGGGGACACACTTAAACTAAACAGTCCGTGGCGACAGCATAGGGCGCTTACTCCTCTTTTCTACACCGACCTACACAGACTGTAGTGACAGTTTTTGTTGTTGTTGTGATGGTGGTGGTGGTAGTGGTTGCAATAGTACTTGTATTGGATGGGTGATCTGGTAGCTGTTACACTGGCCGCATTTACTTCTCAGTACAAGTTGATGTTACCTATTTAAGTCTGGGTGGACACGGATGCCAAGCTCAATTTAGTTACAATAGTTCGTCACATGGTGACTTTCCCATCCTTCAGCGGAGAGGATGATATGATTGGGTGTGGTGGGGGGGGGGGGGGGTTATGTCAGACACAGTTAGCTGACAGAGATTAAAATATTATTTTAAAGTTCTCACTTCTTAACTTTTTCTATTTTAATAATTTCGTCATAGATTATTTTTCAATCCTTCGGAGAGGGAGATATTTTTGGTGAAAAAAAAAGGGGGGGGGAAATGGGTTATGCAGTTAGCTGAGAGAGCTTAAAATATTATTTTATGCTCACTTCTTAACTATTTCTATTTTAATAATTTCGCCATAGATGACAGACAGACAGACAGACAGACAGACAGACAGACAGACAGACAGACAGACAGACAGACAGACAGACAGACAGACAGACAGACACACACACACACACATACACACACACACACAGAGACAGACATACGTACACACACATACACAGACAGACAGACAGACAGACAGACAGTTAGACAGACAGACAGACAGACAGACAGACAGACAGACAGTTAGACTAACTATTTCTATTTTACTAATTTCGCCATGGATGACTTTTCAACCCTTCGGAGAGGGAGATATGACTTCGCCAGATGATGATTTTTCTATCCTTTCTAGAAGGAGATATGATTGGGGAGCGGGGGGTGATTATGCCAGACACAGTTAGCTGAGAGTGCTTAAAATATTATTTTAATGTTCTCATTTTTTAACTTTTTCTATTTTAATAATTTCGCCAGGTGATGATTTTTCACTCGTACAGAGATGGAAATATGATTGGTTTGGGGAGGGAGGGTGGCGGGGGGGGGGGGTTATGCCAGACACCGTTAGCTGAGAGAGCTTAAAATATTATTTAAAGTTCTTATTTCTTAACTATTTCTATTTTAATAATTAGGCCATGGATGATTTTTCAGTCCTTCGGAGAGGGAGATATGACTGGGTCGAGGGGAGAGGGAGAGATATGATGACACTGTTAGCTGAGAGCTATTTTCTTTCCTCTCCATTTCACCATTCTGGGCCACAGCAACGCGTGGTCGGGTACAGCTAGTTTATATTAATAAAGATGTTAATTTTTCGACGCTGTGAACTATAGACTTGAAAACTACTGAAACGATTGCTTTTAAATTTTCACACAATGTTGCCTTTGACTCAAAGCATGTTTTTATGTTATAAAGTCGTCCAAACCACGAATACGTAGCTCTAGCATCGGTCAAATAATTATTTGTTTCGTTGCGGCCCAGATTTGTTTTTAGTTGACTGGCCATTTTTGAAAGCTGAGCAGGGCTGCCAATAAGTGTCTTTCCCCCATAATCCAGATATTTATATGACGCCTTGGGTTTACATTTTGCAGCGTTGTTTACTTATATACTTACATAACTGTGGGTAAATTGTTCCTGTCGATAATAATAATTTTATACTATTTGTCAATCTTGGCTATTTTTTTTTTTTTTTTTCGTGTTCCTTTTTTATTTTTTTGGCTAATGTTTTGCTTCTGGTTTTTGGTCACTTTAGCTTGGGTTTTCAAACAGGCAGCCCTGCTGTACACCTCACACATCTTCGTCAATCTGACGATACCTCTCTAATTATTTCTTTTTTATTGTCACACAGCGTTGCATTCGAATACATTCGTATTGTTATGTAGTAGTGTCGCACACCAAAACAGGTGCTATTTTGCTTTTAGTTGATTGGCTACTGTTTGCATAACATTGAACTTCAAATTATTATATAATTTCATTTCTACTATATTTTCAAGTCTTCGGTAGCGTACTTGTAAATATTCCGCCTGTCGCGCGCGTAACCGGCGTTCGATATCTCGTTGGGTGACATATTTATTTTTTCAAGCCTCTAACTGGGCGGCGGGCATGTTGTGTTTTGGTTTACAGCAAGGCTGCGATATCTGCGCCTTTTTTCGCTCTGTTTTGGGATTTACAGCTAGCTTGCGATAGCAGCGAAGTTATGCTCAGTGGTCATGTCACGGGTAATCTTCGTTTGCATTTGAGAGGGCAGTTGACATGCTGTGTTGTGGTGTAAAGCTAGGCTGCGATGTCCGATCCTTTTTTCCCAAGACATCCGATTTCTGTACAGTCCCAATTAGCTTCCCCGCGACGCTTCACTCGATCAAACACTATTCTTTGATGACAGACGCTGTTAATTAAGACGGCTTACAGTCCAGATTAGTTTTGATCGACACGGATGCCAAAGTCAATTACCAGTCGTCCTTTCGGAGAGAGAGAGAGAGAGAGAGAGAGAGAGAGAGAGAGAGAGAGAGAGAGAGAGAGAGAGAGAGAGAGAGAGAGAGAGAGAGAGAGAGAGATGACGGGTGCGGTTTTTATTTCCGCTATTTTTGGGTATAGTGTACTTTTTTTTAAATCGCGGAATAATATTGTGGGTTCCATCACTGGTCAGGTGATTAAGTTTTTTTTTTTTTAATGTTAGGGGCACAATTAAGCTAAACAGCCCGTTGCGACAGCATGCTGCGCAAACACCTCTGGCTACACCGACCTGCACAGACAGTGGTGACTTTTTTTTGGGAGGGGGGGGGGGTTAGTGTTGTTGTGAAGGTGGTGGTGGTAGTGGTAGCAGTTGTACTGGTAATCAATGAGTGATGCGGTAGCTGTTACACTGGCATTTTACTTCTCTGTACAGAATATTGCTACCCATTTTAGTCTGGGTGGATAAGGATGACAAGCTCAATTTAAATACAAAATTTTGTCAGGGGATGACTTTCCCAGCCTTCGGAGAGGATGATATGATTAGGGGGGGGGGGGGCAAATGGGGTTGATGACAGACATTGTTAACTAAGAGAGCTTAAAACATTACTTTACAGTTCTTATTTCTAAACTATTTCTTTTTTAATAATTTCACCAGTTGGTGATTTTCCAATTCTTCTGAGAGTAAGATATGATAGGGGATGTTTTTTTTTTTTTTTTTTTTTTTGCCAGTTTGTTGTATATTTAGAGGTATAGCAGTCAGTTTTACTGTCAGCTGTTTAAGCACACAAGATGCTTTAGCCTGCGATAAACAAACAAACTTTGTTTTTTAACTCTAACAATGCACTTTAATCGACCATTTATATAATCATTCACTTATATGTTACGTGTTCTAGAGTCGGCATACTAGACTATCTCTCTATCTGTGCAATGACTGATATTAACCACATATGCGGTCTATTTTTTTTTTCTTTTTTTTCCAGTGTAGCATTCTGGGTCACAGCAACGCGTGGCCGGGTACAGCTAGCACCATATAAAAGAGGCATCACGTCAGCTATACAACATAAAACGGTATTACGTCAACCTCACCACATAAAATGGTATAATGTCAGCTATAGCACATAAAAATGTTTCACATGTCTTTGTACCGCATGTACAGAATGTAACTGTATCACACAAAATGGTAACATGTCGTAAGAGTCGACTAACGTAGAGCTTCCTTTGAAGTCGGAGTGCATCTGCCTGAGAGACTAGAGAACAGCAGTCTGCATGCAAATAAGTGAGATTTGTAAAACACTCATGGTCTGGAACAGGACTGCAGTCCAGAAGTGGATGAACAACCAAAACTTTCTGCCAGAGTTTACAGCTTGTGAACGCGAAGATGAAGTACCACATTAAACCAACCATAAAACTTTACTGTATGAAACGACTATATTTTGAAACAGCTGATGCGAGTCTTTGTGGTCACAAAATGAAATGTAGAGTCATCATAAGCGGGGTTTTTGCAGGAAGATGCTTTCTTGGGAGCCATTCGGTGGTGTCATTCTAGAAGGCGCATAGAGGCGCTGTTGTTGATTTTTACGTGTAACCAGAGCATGCCATATCACACACAATGACTGTTTATATATCGCTTTTAGGTATTCTTACTTTATATTAACTTTCTATGTTTCTGTCTAAAATAAACAATAATGATCTGGAAAGAAAAAAAACCACCTCTAATAATATAATAAACACTTTTAACATATTTACCCGTTGTAGTGTTCACCATTGTAGTAAGCAGCCTTTAAATTTTTTTAATGTGTTTGCGCGATCGCGTATGTGTGTTTGTGAGCGCGCACATACACATACGAAAGTATACACATACATACACACACAAAGGCGTGTTTACATTATTGTGTGTACAACTGTGTGCTTTTACAATAAAGAGTTTACATACATAGAAGTATTTAGTTTAACATAAGTTAAGTTGAGTTGATTTAAGAACCGACATTCAAGCACTTGCGGTATTCCCATAAGCGCTCCCTCCCCATTCTCAACAGCCAGTGAAAAGTTCCGGTACTAATGCTGCCAGTAGCATTTTGATTAAACGTCTGTCTTGCCTTTCCCCTGAGCCTCTAGCATGTGCCAGAACCTCTCATCAGTCCTCCCTGCATCAGTCTCACCAGACTGTGCTGATTCTTCTGCTCCTCCGAACTGTTCAAGCTCTCACACAAGGCCCTAACCGCGTCTGCCTTATCATGCATCGGTATTCCACTAAGTTGTGCAGAGACAGCCAGTCTGTCCGCCTGTTCGTTTCCTAACATACCGGGATGTCCCGGTTTAAAAATCCAGACAATACTCCTCAGCCCTGTCCTCGGCAGTGCATCATGCCACTCTGTACAAAGCATGCATGTCCTGACCTTCCTTAGCATGCTTTCTGAGTCAGTGTGTG